>CM051374.1:17517624-17567624 GCA_028015245.1 Cardamine occulta
GTGAATGTCTAAAGATAGGACAATGAGTCTGAGGGTACCATCTCAAGCACGATAAGTGTGTCCTTTCTATTTGCATAAAAGTTCTATTCTAAGGATGTACAGATGAAAGTGAACTCTTATACAAATACAATGCCCCCCCCCCCAAAAAAGATAAAAGTATTGTGAATAAACTTTATTTTACATATTCAAACCCTGATTACTTTTTTCTTGATATCCATAAGAAATCAAAACTAGATTTGAAGAAATAATGATTCATATATATTTCCAATATGCAAGTCCACATTTTTTGGATATTAGACTGGGTATTTAAAATGATTTGAGTTTAAATGACAAATGATGTGGTATTGAATATCCACATATCAATAGTTAAAATATTAATTCATTAACCAAAATTGTTTCCATTTAGAAAACGTAATGAAATTTACATCCACATATGTATATGACTAAAAAAAAACAATACCTTATAGAAATGTTATATTGTTTTTTGCTCTTATTTATAGGAATTGATTTCATATAGTGGAAGTGGTGGTCGCTTTCTATTGCATTCCGATGGTCATTCTTCAAAGTATCAATTCATCAAATCAGCTTTGATCTTAAGCTGTTCCATTATATTTTTTCTTCGTTTAATTGTCTCTGTATATATTTTATTGTAATTCTCTAGTCTCAGATATAAAGTATTAGATCAACTCCTCCATGAGGATCACTCTAATTAATAATAGAAGTTGTAAAAAAAAAAAATTTATACTCAGATATTACTTATAAAACTGTCTTGGTGACTTATCCTATGTATATATTGTAGTTTGATTAAGCTCTTAACATTGTTTTTTTGTGCAACCAAGCTCTTACCTTTATATGATAATACGAATTTGTGGCGAAGAGTTGATAGTGAAGTAATAATATTTTGGATACATATGGATTGAGAGAAGATAACCAGATACACTCATGAAAATGATTTTCAAATGCTAGATAGACTTTTGTCAGTTTGTGACCAAATTAAGATACTGACAGGCGATGTTGATGTCTCATGGTCAGGACCAAAAACTAATAATTGAGGTATATAGTTTCCTTGTAATAAAATAAACTATTTAGGAAGTGAAATGATTAATTCACATAAAATCCAGGATATAGTTTCAAGACATTAAAAATGATATACATTTGAATCGGCAACATAGTGTCAATTGTAAATTGTGGAATTAAAATAATTGTATTGTATGATCCATGTTTACAATTTGAACACTAAATATGAAACTAATAAAAGTATAACTCGTAATTTTATTGTATATCTATATTTTTTTCTTCTGGTTGGTTAGTAGAATAACAAAAGTGTACGACAGTGAAATCTCAAAAGATGAGAGGGAATGACTTATAACTTAAAGGTGGTAAGCCAAGCATTGACCTTATGCTCAAAATGTCACAATCACAGAATTTTTTTTTTTTATGAAATCATTTTCATAGAAAAATAAATAAGTTTCGAAGTTGGTTAAACATTGTTTTCGAATTTTATCTGATAATTCTAAATAATTGTTCTTACGGCAGCAGATAAATGCTTGTTGTCTAAAGACACTTATGAGTTATGAAACAAAACAACTGTTCCATGGCATGGAACAATTTATTTATTAATGTTTGATATATTTACGGCAGCAGATCTCATATATATTTTCTGATACTTATTTACTGACCTAGTCGAATTCTTTTCCACTCCTTCGCGCAAGATCACGAGCCAAGTCAATAAAATTAGCAATGGAAATACAAAATAAACAAACAAAAATGCATATCCAAAATTAAAATAGAAAACTAATTCCACGAATATAGGGCTTAATTTAGGATGATTTTCAGTCAAAAACGTCAAAATCCACGCAACAAGAATTGGGTCAAACTCAATGACCGGTCAAGACAGTTTCCTCCTACGTGAGACCATTTCCACACGTCAACACCATTTCATCCACGTTGCATTGCCACGTCATGAAAATAAGAGAATCGAGGTTATCGCATTTAACGTTAAGTGCCACGCTGGCATATATTTCGCGTTATTACATGAAATTAATATTTACGTACACTAATATAGACATGCATTAGATTATACTAATAGATACATACACATAAACAAAAAGTATATATATGTATGATGGCTACGTGAAACTCCCATAACTTCTTTTTTTTTATTCCAGAAAACTGTAAGAATTTTCATTTCTTCTCTGTCCCAAGCAGAAGAAACTTTGTTCTGTTTTAATTCAATTACCTCTTTGTTTTTTCAGTTTTTGTTGTTTTCTTTCCAATACTTGAATTTCTTCGATGGACTTTCTTGTTCATACATCACTCATTCCAACATTATTCCACAAAGCATCCGTGAAGCCCCGTTCATTATTTTTCTTGCTATAATTCATTTTTATTTCTGGGGAATTTTCTCTCTTTTTTCCCAGAAAATCTTTGCATTAACATTGGAGATATATACATAAAGAAGACAAACATGTTGCAAGACGTGATCTCATCTCACGATCAGCTTTCCATCGTAATTCTCTTCTCTTCCATCACCATTTTTTTTTTTGTTCATATTATATATAATATCATCCGTAAATGTTTTGTTTGTCTTTGAATTTTGTTTCAAGCATTGGATTAAACATGATCAGTTCTCTATATTATTCTTATTTCAATACATATAGAGATCATACTAAATTCGAGTTTAATCTTATCATCTGGTAATATATTTTTTTTAATGTAGTCGTCTCTTATAAAGTAACCCCAGAATTTCAATTAGTTAGTTTTTTTTTCCTTTTGGTGTAACGTCATTTTCTTGTCCTTATATTCCATTTTATCTCTTTTGTAAAAATTTCTTCATTCCTTTTGCTTTCTTTTCTTTCTTCATTATTCTCCGCACACTTAAATTTATCTTCCAAGACGATTTCTGAACATTATCATAATCATTCGCATACGATTGTTACTTCTAACTTCTAAGCCAATAGAAAAGCGTCAGATGATATAGAACAATGTTCTACAAATAAGAGTCCATGTAAACTATTTCTTTTTTTAGTAAACGTATACCAACTCTTTCTATCATTACATGAATTGCACTAGGAGCATGGTGACGTATATGATCATGATCATAATGAAGGTTTCTTACATGTTCTTATATTTTGTGAAATGCCCTTTACTTTTTGCTTTGTGGGAAAAAATCTAAATGTTGGTTCATACCAGGCAAAATTAAAAAATTTGTCAATACCAAAAAGAAGTACCAGAATCAGAAAACTTTCCTTTTATAGAAACTCCACTCTTCTTTACTTTTAGCTATTGGAAGTTGAAACACTTCTTCTTAACATGTCACATGAAAGAACATATGCATTTAATCTCTTGGTTGTCCTAAACAGATATTAGTAACACAAAAGAAAACATTGGATTTGATCAAGACACAAAAATCTTGAAGTGATTCAATGTCGAGAAACAGAATAAAAACAACTTAAAGATTCTCTCTAGCTAGAAAACTAAGCCTCAATAGAACAAATTTATTTTAGTATATATAAATCTGTCTCAAGAACCAATCTTATTGTACCTTCTTGTGACTCAAGAAAATTAAACCTCTGTTCTCCTCTTTTGATGCTTGGCCTCAACGTAATCTCTTTCTTGATAATTTACTTGCTCTGCTCGATCTAATTTTTAGATCTAACGATTGTTTGTGTTTTTTTTTTCCACCAGGATGATATCACGAGCCCTCTCAGTGCTCAAATCTTCGATTTCTGCGATCCGCAACTGTTTCAAGAAACCTTCATGAATCAAACCTCTGAAGTCATCTCTGCTTCAAACATTCTTGAGAAATCCGGAAGCTTCCAATCCAACACTAATACAACCACAACAACTGAGAACAGCAACAACAAATCAAAACTTCAAGACGATGAAGACAACAACAACAACACGGATCTATCCATAATCTTCGATTCACAAGAAGATTTTGAAAACGACATAGCGAATTCAATCGATTTCTCATCATCTTCACTGCAATATCCAGTCATAGATCATCTCCTTACAGCAACAAGCCAAGACCAGTTTGATTTCTCATCAGGAGTCCAAGTTGCTCATCAGCCTTCTAACATTCTATACTCTGGAGATACTCTGTCTGTTCCAGCGGTTTCCTCTTTAGCTCTTCCTCCTTTACAATTAGGGGTTTTCGAAGAAGATTGTCTTTCTTCTGTCCCAAGTTACAATCTTGGCTTGAACCCTTCAACCCCTTCTGGCTCTTTCTTTCGCCCGTCCGGTTTACCGGCGTATATGATGAATATGAGCACCGGTTTATTATCTTCTGAATGTAATTCAGGTCTTTTCTCTGGCAATATTCATCTGGGATCAGAAATCAACAAGCCACATGATCAGTTGATGGATTTTCAAGCCGACAATGGTGGTTTGTTTTGTCCGGATTCCATCAAACGTATCTTTAATCCAGGAGATCTCCAGGTAAAGATTAAAAACCTATTTCAAATCTTCATCACGAATTATTATCCGGTTTATTCTTGGTTATCTTCAAGAAAGCTTTGGTTTATGATGTGTCTTGGACCTCTTGGTAAATACATTCCAAATGACAACTGATTTATCAAATGAACCGGTTTGGTTACGATTGGAGCAGCTAAATCCATGGTTTTTTTCTTGGTTATCTCCAGTTAGAGATTTTTTGGTTTGGTTATAAAGACACATGACTGGTTTGATATTTTGATGCGATGCTAACCGGTTTACTTTGGTTGAAAAAGGCACTTGGTAGCGTCGAGAACCAGAGCTACTTGGTGACACCTCAGGGTCATCCAACATCAGGACCGGTCGAGATAAACGGTTTAGAAGATCCAACGTTGAACAAAGTTGGGAAACTCACAGTCGAGCAAAGAAAAGAGAAGATTCATAGGTACTTGAAGAAGAGGAACGAAAGGAATTTCAGCAAGAAAATCAAGGTTCGGTTTCTATTAAACTAAACCGGATTAAACCGTTGGTTAATGATTTCCCATTGATATTTTTTTTGGTTTTGTTTTTAGTATGCGTGTAGGAAAACATTGGCAGATAGTCGACCAAGAGTTAGAGGAAGATTTGCAAGGAATGATGAATTTGGTGAACCAAATAGACAAGGTTCTTCAAGCCATCATGATGATGAAGACGAAGAATATGTAAGAAATCCGGTTTAATATGAATTTATGTCGAATTGTAGCGTTGATTTTAATCAAATCTAACTAAAACGGTTCGGTTTACAGATGGGAGTGAAAGACGAGGAACAGTTGTTAGAGTCTTCAGACATATTTTCACACATTAGTGGAGCTAATTCTTTCAAGTGCAACTACCCAATCCAATCTTGGATTTGAGTTTTAAGTGACACACCACAAAGACTCATGTTTATAACATGAATCTTATAGTCTTATATATAGATGGTATTTCTATAGAGTTATTACTTGCAGATTCTGTCAAAAATAAATCTAACATAAAAAAATATCTATGTTATAAAGATAAGTAATGAATAATGGGTTTAGGCAGGTTTGGATGAATAAAACACTAGTAGTACTAGTATGTTGTTACACAGAAATTTGAAAGTTTTGCAGATAAGATAAATAATATGATGTATGTGATGTCTTGTATTTGACAGTCGAGTTGTATTTTTTATCACGTGAACATTATATATATATAATTATTTCACTTTTTATTTTGCTACTTTCACATTCTACGTATACGTATCATTCACATGTCCTATACTCCTACGCATATTTAAGAAAACGAACAGACCATGTGCGATTGTCATGTCTAAGACCTGTTTTTCATCATCGTTTGGTACATCATTTTTTTAGAAAACGAATTTTACGGATCAATTCCATTCTTTATTTGGAGTAATTATCGTCTTGTGTGTGATGGGTTCAAGTGTTCCGAATCATCCAATTCTTGTGGGATAAATTGTACTCTTTGATGGATTAATTTGTACGATTTAATACAAAAGGCTAACCTAAAAAAGAAAGAATAAAGGTTGCAATTATTGGGCTTTGTTACCATCGTAAAGTTGGACTGGGCCAACACTGTTAAAGATCAATTATTGAATTAGAGCCTCCCTTAGCTACCCTTTAATAAATGACGATCGGACCATATTTTCATATAATCTTCCCAAGGGTTATTAAATTGAAAAATAAAATTGATAGTCAATTTGGAATGAATTTATATTGGCTATTTTCTTTTTTTTGTTCTGTTTCTAAAATATGAAAACCCATAATTGACTTTTAAACGAGAACTGTTAGAATAGAATTGACGATTTAGTCAATAATTTCGAACCAAACGTCTAAAAGGCAAATGTTAAATTATAATGGTCTTGACTTTAGAGGTGAATTAGGATAGTGACCCTTTGAAAGGTCATTATCTAAATTTAATTATGAAATCATAAATTTTCTATAAGACTAATATTCAATTTTTTTGTTTGTTTTAATATTCAAATTTTAACTATGACATTTGACTTATAAACACGTTATACGTAGATTTCGAAACTTAAAACAATCGAAGAGTATTACTCTGTGTGAAAAAAACAAGAGCATGATCGTGACTGTTTTTTTTCTTTTTCGTTCCTCTGTTTATCGTTTAATCGAGCACCTAAACATTGATCACGACACAATCTAATCAACTTCGAATCTATTTTCTAACTTATTTTCCAGGACATCTACACGTGTATAACAAGATAATAATATCAATAAATATGATATTAGACCGGACATACGAACAATAAAATCCAACAAATAAGACTAAATCACATGCATGAAAACACATGCATAATAGTAAGTGCAAACATATGGACCGGGTTTGGTGGAGATGAATCTTTTATTATACAAACGGAAGTATCAATTTTATAATACGGTTGGTAGATTGAACACGAATATTTAATGTCATATAGATATATATCTACTAACATATAATCTTCTAGATGAATTATTGAGCTGACACGACAATGTTCAAGAAGAACAAACACACAAAAATAGTGGAAATAAATTCACTAGTGTATTATTATATATCGAGGTATACGAGTTTGAAATTTGAAATTTTAAATAAAATATGTGAAATGCAATTGAAGAAGAGTCAATCATGTGCCTCAAGCTTACGGTCCGGAACAAGACAAACTAGTTTTGTAATTTTGTTGGTTAGTTGGTCCATAGATTAATCATTTTTGTGTGATTAATATACGCAGATAAAATATCATTGTATGTTCTAAAGCCTCCAAATCTCCAATAGTCCAATCATGTATAATAAAAAGGCAAAATATGTATTGTAGGGTTTGTTTTCAAAATTTCAAACAATATAATTAGTTTAATTATTCCCACTATTATCGACTAAGCTAACTATATTGGGAGTCCTTTCTTATGGATACTATATAGCTACTTAATTGAAAACCTAACGTTCAATAAATAACACATGCATACAATTTAGAAACCTGTTGTTTTCTGGATAATTAAAGACATGTTAGCACACATTTTAGTCTTACCTATTTAGTACATATTTGTTAAAATATAACAATAAGAAAATTACAAAACTAAGAAGAAAATTTAGAAACTTTATGAAAATTCATATATTACATTACATACTTGAAGTTGAAGAAATTTCTTCTTTTATGCGCAATTAAATGTTATAAATATCATGATCATGCAACAGTACTAAACTAGTCTATATTTCTGTATTCAACATTAATATTAAAAAAAGATTCGAGTAATGTCATAAACATATCTTTTGACAAAGAGTTTCCAACGAATCCACTATATATAAGCATATAATTCATCGGTGGACCAATTTTACTTTGATCCATTACATTATCTATCTCTATATGATTAACATAAAAAAGTTAAAAAAAACTTCAAAAGAAAACAATTAACTTTAAAGAAAAAAAAAAGTTAATAATAGAGAAAATATAAAAGAAGAATAAATAAAAAGGAAAATGGGAATAAATGTGGACACACCACTCTGTAACAGTAACTTCTACTATAACAAGTAGCCATCACCACCTTCCCTTTAGATTCTCGATCGTGCCCACCAGCTCACTCACTTGCCTCAAAAATCTCCTAAATCTACAATCCCACGCTTTTAAATACACTAATTTTTTTTCGCTTAATGCTGGAAAGAAACACATAAGAGCTGGGTCCCGCGTTTTTTGCTTAGTAGTGGCTATAGTCAAGTCTCATACACCCAAAAAAGAGGTTCCTTTTTCATTCGTCTCCATTGGGTACTAGTCAGACATTAACGTGGCTCAGTGAAACTCCCATTTGGCCATTTCTCTCTCTGGAAAAACAAAAAAAAAACTCTTGCTTCCAAGCTTTTGCTACTTTCTTCTTCACACTCCTAATTTGGAGACAAAGAAGAAAGAATCGAAATATTCAAGTTTCCTTGAATTTTCTTGGATCCAATCTCTCTTTTTACACAGGTACATCGAAATTGAATGAACAAGATGAAAGATTGGTTTTTTTTATTAGCTCTTCTTTTGGAATATTGTGTAATTTATTAGCATCAGGATTTTGTTTTGCTGGATCAATTTTTGTTTTAGTTTTTTTTCATTCTCAATAGAGAGTGGAATAAGCATTTTTACTCAATAGTGATTGACTTTTAGTAGAGAGAATTTTAACATTTAGGTCAATCCTGAGTAAATTTCTTCACTCTGTACTTTTCTCTTCTTATTAGTTAATCCTCTAATGCTTCGTTTGAGCTTGAAATTTCCGTCAAAGTTTAGCTTTTTTTCTCTGATTCAATTAATGGGTTTTCTAAAAATTCAAGCTTTTCTTTGATTGTCAATTCATGTAGGGTTCTTCGTTTTAGCCTTTTTTTTTTATCTCTTTTAGGTAAGAGGTTAGGTGTATATTTAAAGACCTTGACTTTTCAGCAACTTAGCTTTGTAGACTTAGGGGTCTCGAATTCGACTTTTGTTTGAAATAGTAGATTCATAGCACATTTTAGGATTCTGCATTATTTTGATTTTGATAATACGACACAATACAATGGTTTTGAAGATGTCTTCTGTCCAGAAAGAGTTTCTAACTTAAGCTAAAATCTTATACTCATCTGTTGTTATTAATGCACTCATAATCATATACTCACTTCTGTTCATATTTGTTGCCTTTCAGATTATTTGCTTCAATAATCCTAGGATGGGAAATTGAATTTTCTTGGCTTTGATACAATGGCTAGTGATACTCCTGATGCTCAGAAGGACGATCCTGAGCTTGAAGATTCATTGAACATTGATGAGAATCTGTATGGGGAAAATGGATTACTCAAGTCAGGGAACTTGTTGAGCCAGCAAAGACAACAATATAACTTAGTTTCGAACAGTGGAAAGTGGTTACAGATTGTTAAGAACGGTCCCAAAGGTTCGTTTTCTCGTGCCACTAGTTTCTTCGATAACAAAATCCCAAGGCATTTGGTGTCATTAGACGAGAAGTATCTCCGTCGATGCCTCGAGCTGATTAATCTCAGTGCGTTTAAGTCAGCAAGCTGCAGCCTTTCTATGAATCTTACAGGATCAAAGATGGGTTTTTCTTCCTATCAATTCGATTCACCAGTGATCCCCAAAGAGAATGTTGCTCGCCTTGTGTTTGATCTTCCCTTGGTAGATGCTTCAGGCAGTCCAGTGATTAGTCCTGCAATTACAGGTTGCAAGAGGGTTACATATATGCTTGATCAGCCTTTGTTACACAATCTCGAAGCATGGGATGGTGATGATATGAATAGCAGGACAAGGCGAGACAATAATGGTGAAAAAGGGTTGGTTTCATGTGATGTTGTGAGGAAGATGGAGGAAATATACACCTCGGATTCTCAGTTTCAGAGTTATGAATCTGGAAACATGTCCAAAACGACGGTCTCTTTGTCAAGCACAAATTCAATGAGTTCTTCTTCTTCTGAGGCATCTTCTTCCTGTTGGTCTCCGTCTTCAACAGTTTCTCAAGGAGCACTTCAGTTCACTATGAAAGACAACAAGACGCCTCATTTTGTTTTCTCACTGGATGATCAGAAAGAGATCTATGTAGCTAGCTTAAGCACTAGTAGTGTTGGGTCGGGTTTTGACCGTAGTTCTCTAGACTATTCGTATTTGATCCATTTGAAGAAAGGCCGTGGATCAGAACCTCAGCATTTGGTTGGTAAACTAAAGGTATCAACTTTGTTTTCTGTCTCGTCCACTAATGGAAAAACAGTAGAGAGACAGTTTGTTCTATTCAGCAGCGGTGGGAATCAACAGTTACCGTACCACCACGATATCAAGAAAAACAGAGGATTGTCTAAGAAAGTCGTTGATGCGCTCAAAAGCACCACACGGACTTCAAGGCAAAGAAGCATCTCAAGATTCAGTAGAACAAGCTCCATTCCGGATTTTTGTCCTTGGGAGCCATTTCAAAAACCTGAACACGATCTTGAACCTGTAAGTTTGCTAGATAACGACCTACCACCAAATCTTGAAATCTCAGCTGTTGTTGTAAGAGAACAGTTTCCCGAGGAAGAAGAAGAAAAAGTTGGAGGTTGGGGCATGAAGTTTCTCAAGAAAGCGCGCATAGCTCGAACCAAGGATCCTTCTAAAAGTTCTAAGCATTCGACAAGCATAGATGTTGTGATTCCTTCAGGGATTCACGGAGGACCGAGAAAGAGAAATGGCGGTCCATCAAGCTTGATTGAGAGATGGAAATCTGGAGGAAGTTGTGATTGCTCTGGATGGGACTTGCATTGTCCCTTGACCGTCTTTAAAGGCCAAGCTCGAAAAGACCAAAACGAAGGCCAATGCAATCTTTTTGAGCTCTTCACAGAGGTAACATTCAAAACCTATTTACCATTTCCACAATCACACATCATAAAAAATGGAGACTTTCTTAAAAACGAGATGACCCATTACCAAAAACTCAATCTTGGTCATGTTAACTTCGGAATTCAATTGATTCTTTGTGTTTTTGGTTCAGGGATCACAGCAAGGAAGTCCTGGATTAAGGATCATGAATGTTCGAGACGGTCTCTACTTCGTCCAATCTCAAGCAAAGATGTCTGTTTTGCAATCTTTTTCGATTGCTTTGGCATACACTCATAGCCAGAGCCAAAGACTAAGGCCATGGTCGTCAAGGAAATGTACAGAAGCTTAACTAGCAAAAGAGAGGGTTGCACAAAGTAAGATAGACAAAAACTCAGCCTTCATAGTTTTAGTGGGTTCTTGAGTTCTATCTACAAATTATTAGTTATTTAATTATTATTTTGGCTTTCTGTTTAAGTCGATTTTTTATAGAAAGTATATTAGTGTCTTTTTACTGAAACTATGTATGGCCTTTGGTATTGTTCTTAAGGGTGGTGTGAAGTGTAAATTCTGACATTCGATTTTGATATTTATGATATAATCTGGTTTTCTAGACTTTCTTCTGTACATTAACTTTACTTTTATTCAATTAAGCAGTTTAATCTTTGATTTACTAATCCTTTTAAGACTTCTTATCTTATGATTTTCACCAAGTAAAAAGAAACTGGAATAATTATGCAAAATCTCATAGAAATAAAGACTGAAATATGTCTGAAGCTCACAAAAGATTTGTTCTCTACTTAAAACACCCCAAAACATAAACTATTTCAAGAAGATACATAACCAACAAGTGATTTATGATCTTTAGACAATGGCGTTAGCAGCACTAGCAATCCTTGGCCAGAGATCCGCACACTCTTTCCCAATCGGTCCAGTAATCGCAGAACCTGAAAACACAAAAAACAAACACCACATGTTTCAGAAAACATCATATCCTAAACACACACAAAATGTAATGCCAAAATGTGTATAACAATAAACTCAAACTAGTGGAATACCTTTCATTTCTCCCTTAGGGTTCACAATCACTCCGGCATTATCTACAATCCAAGAATCAAATCAGTATTCAATCACAAGACCATAGAATCATGCTTTCAACTCAAGAAACTATGAATGCAAAATTTACCTTCAAAGTACATGAAAACACCGTCCTTTCGGCGCCATGGCTTACGCTGCCTAACAATCACAGCAGGAAGAACCTTTTTCCTAAGATCTGGTTTACCTTTCTTGACAGTGGCCATAACCATGTCACCAACACAAGCAGAAGGTAACCGATTGAGACGACCTTTGATTCCTTTAACAGAAATGATGTAAAGGTTCTTAGCTCCAGTGTTGTCTGCACAGTTCACTGTGGCTGCAACTGGAAGACCCAATGACATCCTGAATTTGTTACCAGACGTTCCTCCACGTCCTTATCAATTCAAACACAATCACCATTAGTGCCAAAGCTCAATAACATAGATGAACAAATCAGATCACATGAAAAATAACAGAATCATCAATTTTTTGTATAAATCGAGATTAAAGGTCAAATTTTTCGAGCATGCATAGCTGAAATCTAACAGAATCATCAGCTTCAATTAGTTTAAATCTAACAGCCATGGAAGCTTCAATACAGAAATGGTAATAAACATGCAGCAAATGTGAAAGAAAGAGGCTTAGAATCAAAAAAGACGAACCTCGCTTCGACATTTTGGACGGCCAGAGGGAAAGCTATGGAGAAACGCTCTAGGGTTTCTGGTAATGTTTATAGTGACGACTGCGTCTTATTGAAGCAAGAAAAATGAAGGAGAAGAACGGATTAGGGCTTAGAACCCGAAGATTTGGAAAATTAAATAAAGGCCTTTTCAGGCCCATTATAGCCCATGAGTCGTTTCTATCATGAAAGTGAAAATTTCCCATGAACATTTTTTCTATTACAGTAATTAGATTTTTTTTACATGTGATTATCGAAGGCAAATATAACATTAAGTTGTAAGAAAATTAAATGCTAACTATTCGACATAATTTTAGTTTTAATGAACTTGAAGGTTTTGAAAAGACTCAAAGAAGGTTTGGTATATAAGTTGGAAAAGAGAGAGAGAGAGAGAGGTCTTATATCACAGAGAACTTCTTGGCAAGTAACATACATGATACATTAGTATCCATTTTTGTTATCTTCTTCAGAACTTTTCAAATTTTATATTATAGTTAAATCCAATGGCACACTAAAATACCGAGAATATGCTAAATCAAACAACTCTTTTTTTTGTTTTTTTCTTCTTCTTTTTAACATCTTATTTTTATTATTACTGCGAAACAAATATAGTTTAGAAAACACATTATACAAATCCATAAACTGAATGTCAAGATGAAATTTTAAAAAAATAAATTACACAATGCTTTCTTCAAAAAAGCTTTATTCGCTACCAAACAAGTTTTTAGTCTTGTTTGCGAGAATTGGCCTTCTCTTTATTCTTTTTAGCACAATATTCAAATAAACTTCCATCAAAGCAACCTCTCACAGCTTCTTTAGAAATGAAACCTTCCTCATCCTTTGCAAGGGTATAGAGTAGTAGCCATTCAACTTTATTTGAAAGCCTGCAATAACCAAACAGAACCGGCCGGTTTAGTTTTCTTTTACCGGTTACCATATGTATAACAAGTTAACAACAAGGAACCAAGAATGTTTTTGGAACTAACCATCCAAAAGGATCGATCGCCATTCGATTTCCCTCGGTTACGTTCCAAACCTCTTTGAATGATAACTTATTGGCAACTGTTAGTGCATATTTGCTAAATATGTTCTCGAGATTAACCGGGACATACCTATACAATCACAGTTTTACAAATTGAGTGAAAACTCCATTTGAAATGATTTGATATATTATATATTTGAATGTTTACCTTCCTTCGGTATCATAGGTGCTTGAATCACTCCCATGTTTGGCTTTGTGTATGTTGTCGATATAAACGGGCAATAATGGTGATGGTATCCAACTCTATTTACATAAGATTTCACAACATAATATATAAATCATAGAAATAATAATAACAAGTAAAATTAGATTCGAAGGATCTTAGGATTAATTTTTTTTCCATACCGGAAGTGTGACGTAGCTAAATGCTAAGTTTATGAATATGCCCCAAAAGATGGAGGCGATTGGGTTGAAACCAAGGTCACGAAATCCTGCAAAAAAGAAAAAAAATTATTATCTTGTTATGATAATAAATGGATAAAATAAGAAAGAGTTACATATTTGATTTTTTTTTCTTTAGTCTGAAGATTAAAAATACATAATAAATTATTACCTGCATAAGTCTCCCAAGGATAGACGATTCCGTCGCCGTTTTGGTCGAAGAAAGCAACATGTTGTTGCATAACACTCATTCCTTTGCTGTCATGACCTTCTGTTCCATTCGGATGCTCTGTATCTGGAGCTGCTAATGCTCTTGCCAGATCTGATTTTCATTTTTAACTGTTAGAACTTAGATTATTATGTATGTATACTTTTAAGTTTTAATCATTGTTTTAGAACGCGTTAAGTAGTTACGGTTGATTATTACTATATATAGTTGGTGTCATATCATAATCGGGATTTAATGTTGGGTCTATTGGTATATGAGTACAACGACAAGTCAATAACAAAAAAAAAAAACATTACAAAATTTGCAAGATACTTAATTTGAAAATGTTCATGTTCTCGCAATGGTTTAGCAAAAAAATAATTGGACTTCAAAATTAAACTTTTAACGATTTGTCATTTTTTTACACATTAAAATCGTAAATATGGACTGTCACACTTACATGGTTTTGGTAATGTTTCCTCCAAATCGCTCCTTACTTTTCGCTGACCGGTCACCGGAGCTAACGGCGCCGTGGTGGCCAAAGCCTCTGCCTCTCCTCTCATCCTCTCTTTCTTACTTTTTCTGTCTCTCTTGTGTAAGTGTTAATAATTGAAGATGCTCTCAGTTTCTTCTTATGCAAAAGATGTACATTCTGATATTTTGGTTCTCGTGGTCCTTTATAAGTAAAAAATTTAACGGGGATGATGTGAAAGAATTTAGAATTACCACTAATGTACCTTAATATGGTATTTAACGTATGCCAAACCATGTTGTCTAGTCTCTTTCCTTCAACATGCCGTGAAGTAATATCTACAATAAGAACAATTGATTCAAATTGGTGTACATAAGAGTACTAGTTATAGAAGTTGGATTAATTTAATAAACAGATACAAAAATAATGAAATAAAACGTACCAAAAGAGACAAAACCAGAATTGGTAGTTAAGTCTTGGATCGGTTCTCCACTAAGTTGAGGAGGAGGAATTGGTGACCAACTACATTGTGGCACGTTTCCCATTTCCTTTAGGTTTCCCACTTCAACTAGTTCCTTTTTATGTGTCCAATATTTATAAAAGATAAGATTCGACAAAGAATACCTTAAAGAATCTCAAGAATGCAGATTTCTCATAACCATTCTAAAATTGTCTTTGAGAACATATATGTATGCATTGTAAAATTGTACCTGGAAGAATGAAGTGGCAATAACCACATCCGAATTGTCTTTAAAGTTCATCGGAAACACCGCCGTAATTTTATCAGGCTGAAAAAAATTATTCAAGACTTATTCCTTATAGTTATTACATTAATTGGAGAAAATTCAAATAAAATGCGGCAAAATTTTCAAAATATAAAATAAAAAACCGGGATAAGTGATTAAGTGAACTCTTTTTTTTTTTTAAACACACACCAAACCTGTTTTAAGACGTAGAAAGGTCATTTGGGTGATAAACAATCCTGATGGGCTTGTTGTTGTTGTTCGGTCGTGAATCATCTTGTAAATTTAAATTTCTCAGCATCTCTTTTAGTTGGCTACTTAACATTAACGCTTGTATTTCAGAAATCCTTGCAATGATTTTGATTGCTTCTGCAGTTGAAAGAGTAAAAATGAAGTGTTTGGTTTCGGATCCACTTCCACTAGTTCCTTATTATGGACTAGGCCTGGGCATTCGGGTATTCGGGTCGGGTTCGGGTAAGAACCGATCGGGTTCGGGTATTTCGGGTAGAGAGGTTTTGTACCCATATAGATACCCATAAAGTTTCGGATCGAGTTCGGGTAGGAACCGGTCGGGTTCGAATCGGTTCGGGTAATCAAATTTGCTACCCGTAAAAACCCAAAAAATTTCGGATTTAATTCGGTTCGGATATTATCGGGTATATTTTACCCGAATTCAGTAAATTTTACCCAAAATACCTGAAATTACCAAAAATACCTAAAATAATACCTGAAAATGTTTTAAGTATAATGAAAGTCTGAGACTCGAGAACCCCTAATTCCTAAATTCTAATGTCTAATTTCGGGTATCGGGTATCCGATCGGGTATCGGGTATTACCTGGATCCAAACCGAAACCGGTGGGTAAAATATTTAATATCCGTCGGGTATTTTAGCTATAACCGAATCTGAACCGAACCGGTTATTTCGGGTCGGTTTCGGTTCTGGTTTTTGGGTTCGGTTATTATGCCCAGGCCTATTATGGACCTTAATGATAAACTTACCTTTGCCACGTGGCATATTATTAAGGTGAACCCCAAGGGTCAATTGAAAACCTAATCTTGGTGGATCAACGATGTCTATCACACCAACAACTGCAATTTTCTCAATCTCCTCATAAGATTGACTTGAAATATCCTTTAACGTCACCGTTCCTTGTGTCTCAAGCAACGTCGACGTTGATACATACTCAATATTTGGATCCGAAACCGAGCACTGCATGTCCAAAATATTCATATTTGTAAAAGTAATATAATCAATTTATTATATAAAAAAAAACAAATATGACCCAAAAATATATATACCTTGATGTGATATTGAATCGAACCAAACTCCTGGAAATGTTGATCGACCTCAACAGGTTTTTCAGCACTGGTGTAGATTTAAGAACAATGAAAAATTATATTACTTTTTAGTTGGACCTTGTGTTATAATCATATGATGTCTCACATTGGAAGTGGGGATGATTCTAAAACAATATATAAGGTATATGAACATCTCCAGTTATTGCAAAATGATTTTGATTTTGACTTTCTGAGTTGAAAAGCTCATGTTTACTAAAACCTTACCAAGAAAACCAAATCAAATAATCTTTGATTGAAGCTAAACCGGAAAAAGATTGTAAGGTAAGGGCCTAAGGGCTAAGGGGGTAACTAAACCAAGAATGAAATTGGACCGGGAGAATTAAAGAGGGAGAGAGTGGCTTACCGGTATATCTTGAGGAGTGTTTCTTTCAACATTGGAGATGCTCTTTCGAGATATGCCATTCTTGAGTTGAAACTACTCGGAAGAAACTTGAAGGTACAATACTTATAATTTATAACCTTTTCTTTGTCATCATTTTGTAATTTATAGGTAATGTGTGCATTGCACATTTATCTGTGTGTGACAGACTTAAGTGCGTTTCTTTTTGTATGTATGTGTGTTAGTGTGTAGCAGTGTAGGTGAATTATTGGAGATTGAGTAAAATGTCAGTTATTTGCAATCATTTTTATCTTGTTTCTAAGCAAACATTTAGCTATAAACCTGCCAGTGAAACCCAATTAGTGGATCTACCTGTGAGCCCGATCTAAACATAGGCCCGTTGAGAAAGAGTTTTAACGCTCTCTCAGCCGTTGGATTAAAGCTGTGGAATCCGATGAATCTGATGTTTTTTCTTGGGATTATAACACAGAATCTAACAAAAAAAAACAAATTTAAAGGTTAAATTCTGTTTTTTTTTTGGTAACTAGATTACATCTACAATAACTAACCATGGAAAATTTGATATTTCCAATGATTTTTATTTATTGAGCTAAAATATGTGTGTATGTTAAAAAATAAAAATATAATATGTTTTCTTTTAAAACTTCAAAAGTCAAAACCTCTACTTTTAAGTTTTAACGAAGATCAATGAATACTTCACTTTCCCTTTCGTTTTTCCCCCTTCTTATGTGGACTTATCATTAAAAAGCATTACTTGAAATGTAATCCAAGTTAATCCAATGAACATAAGCGTCGGTTTCACACGAATCGCAAGCTTGTGACTTCCTTCACCAACATATCACCCCACGTATTAATTCACCATTCTTCTTTATTCTCGGTGTAGTTTGCTTAGGGTAAAAGAATGGTCATTGCAGAGCCACATATATATATATATATATATATATAATTAAATTTCTATTTTTATTATTTTTATGTGCAAAATAAAAAATTAGTAAAATATGTCCACTCTCTATGTTATGATGACCCTTAATATTCAAAGATAAATTCAGTCTGATAATACAACTCGCAATATAACCCGTTGAACTATTATCCCTGACTCTTTTCGTTTTTGATAATGTAATAAGACAGCATTATTCATTAGTCACATAAAAATATTCATATGCTAAGATAGTAGGACGTCTCTAAAATTGTTTTAATTGCATTTCTATAAGTTTATTTTGAAATTGTCAAACTTTTAAGAAAAATTCAAAGCAATATTAAATGATTAGCACATAGAAATCAAATTGTTGTATTGTACTACAAGGAAAAAAACTAATAAAAATATTACAAGTAGGTTAATTAAAAATGTTTAGTCAACGTCTGAAATATGAACTCAATTCATAACGAGATTACCTACCGTGCGCAAAACAAAACTTAATCCTCATCTGCAAAAAATCTCACGTTAAATCTCAGCCGTTGGTTCCTGTTTAACGAATTTTCTCACAGTTTCTCGGCACCCAATCAGAACTCATCAAAGAGAAACGCGTCCTTCAGATTTTCAATCGTTCACTTTCCCTTTCGTTTTTTTTTCTCGTTATCGGATCAGAACAAATTGGGGAATTCGAGATTTCCTGAATTGTTGGATTCGATTTCGGTTAAATTCTTCTTGATTGAATTCGATAAAGGGCTTATCTGTTTTATCTGAATCGTTATCAAAGTTTTAATTTTTTTTTTGTTTCCCGAGAAAATTCTAGATTTTTCATTTCGTCTATCCGAGAAAAAACGTTGTCATTCACTACGTAAGTAATGCTTTTGTTATCATTTTCAGTTTTCTGATTTTGGATCTCTGATCCTCGATCCAAAGCGTTGACTTTTCAAGTGGAATTAATTAGATTCATATTTTTTTGTAACAGGATCCAGATTTTTGGAGCGAAATTGAGGTCAGTGGTTAGGGTTTATGAATGATCTGGTGGATTGGTAATTTGACATGAATTAGGAGAACAAAAAACAAGGTCTCTCTATCTTCTCCAAATTGTTTTTCGAATTTTGAGGGTCTAGTTTCCATAGATTGAGATTGGTTATGGATAAGGCTCGTGGAGAGGGTAATGGATGTGAGAATAAAGCTATTGTGAGTGTAGAAAGGAGTCAGATTGAAGATCAAATCTCTGAGGAAGAAGAAAGTGAATCACAATGTTTATTGCCTCCAAGGAAAGGAGGTATGTCCAGAAGCACTGACAAGATTAAGAGAACTGTGCAGTGGAATGATAATAAAGGAGATAATCTTGCTGAGGTTTTAGTTTATGAACCAAGGTAATTAATGATCATCCTAAGGAACAAAATCTCTGTAGATTGTTTTGTTATTTTCAAGTTTTTTCACTTTGTTTTTAACTGTATTGCGATTTTGTTTTCGTTTATTTGGTCTTTGTCTGGTGCTTAGCTGTTAATGATTTCGCTACCGTGGGATCTATCATAAACTTTTAGGTTAGTATTGATTTGGCTGCTACCATGATTTTGGAGTGGTCTTTCTTGAACTTTGACTGGTGATCTTTTTGTTTAGGAATGCTTTCAATAAAGAAACTCTTGTGGTTGCTAAACCGTTTCTTATGGTGTGTCAGCATTGACCTGGAACTCGTTTCGCTTAGTGTTTTTGTTGATGAGTTTATGAGAAACACTTACGCAAATATAGCTCATTGTATAATTTACATTCGAAATTTAGACGATTGCATACAAACTTGTATGTCTATTTCTCACTTTATTTTGGGGATTGTGGAATCTGATTTTAGCAAAGAACCCTGAAGGTCATGTAATTACTACAGCTTTTTCATTTGAGCGGTCTAGAACCATGTACTAAAACCATTGGATTATTGTTGACTTCTTTTTGATGTTCCATATTGGTAGTTTCTCTGTTACAGGTCCATCAGAGTAATTATCTTCTGTTTAAGAACTTACTCTCTTTTACATTGTTGTGTGTTCCCTTGGCAATTGAAAACAACTATATATCTGACGTCTGCCTCCAATTTATGCTTGCAGCGAAGTTAGCGATACAGAGGACGATGATTCAGATTCTTGCATCTGCACAATTATGTAGTTTTCAAACCCACAAACAACCACCATTAACATGGAGTTTAACAATGAGCTCGTCCTTGTATCTGACTTCTTATCAGCAATCAGTCTTTGTGAGGACAGACGAACCAACTTAAGCGATTGGACACCACAATCACATATCATTTGTCTGATATTTTGTGCTCAGGACTTCTGACAAGAAACCAGTCTAAACAAGGGATGTAGACTCATAAAGCTATATCAGATCATCTCATCTCAGTGACAGGAGTGAGTAAATAGATTATATTACTGCTGTATTGCTCAATAGAGGCTGATCTTCAAATCGAAGATCTTTGAGTGCTATTTGATTCCACAGGTTTTGATAGTAAAACTATGTATGTCTTTCTACAACATACACATTTGTTAAGTTGTAAAGTATAAGCAGCAATTTAATCTCTTTTTTATTCTCTTCTTCCAGTAGTTGTTCTCCTCACCAAAAATCATACTCAAATGCAAAAAAACTTGGAAATATTACAACTTTAACAAGATTTAGTTGCAGAAATAAACCCGTAAAGGTGAAAATGATACAAACTCCATACACACAGAAAGAATCAGAATTTGCTACAAAGACAAACAACAAAACACACTTTTTTCCTTTTTCTTCTTCTTAGTCTTAATCACTGTGAAACCTTTAACCTGTTCTCCATGTTGGTGATATCCACAATAAAAGATCTCTTCGAAGAACCACTCCCATGAAAACTCTTTGGTGAGGCCAACCAATTGGAAAGACTAGTATTAACGATTATCTCCTTGAGTAACGGTTTTGCTTGATCATCCATATCACCAGCTTCAACATTTTCTTTCATTACCCGTTTAAGTTTCACTGGCCTTGCTTTAACAGCTTTCCACTGAGCAAGATTCTCCACTGGATTCAAAAGAGGAGTCACGTCCTGGTCCTTGTCTTCTTCTTCTTCTTCTTCATCTTCATCATCAGCATCATCTTCATAGTTGTTTTCATCATCTGTATAATAGTCTTCATCTTCTAAATCACTCTCTCCATAACCCATTTCATCTTCATCTTCAAAACTATCAACACAGTTATGGTATCTATAGTTTGAAGGATACGCAGATCGACTGCTCAAATCCTCTGGTTTCTTATCGTTAACGAAAAATCCATTGCTTCGTTCTCCATTTCCCTCTTCATCATCACTGTAACCATTCTCATATCTTGTTGGTTGAATAGGTTCATAGGTTTGAACATTCAAGTTAAATCTGACTCTCTTCCTCGTCTTCTTAGTTCCCTTCTTCTTCTCCTCCTCCACCACCTCACATCTGACACAGCAGCACAAAATAGCCATTTTAACTTTCTAATCTGCTAAAACCGGGTTTCAGTTTGGCTTTCATAACCGGTTATCAGATTGGTGATCTCAGAGCAAAATTTTTTCATTTTTTGAGTAAATCCAAGTCCCTAAGACAATGTAAATGGAAGAAACACAGACCTGAGGTTTGAATTCGAGATCTTTTCAGGGTTATCATCTACAATAGTACTGAAATCTGACGGATCTGAAGAAAGTAAAGGCTCATAGCTACAGATTCTCTGAAAGAAAATTTCACTTTTGTATCAGAGTAACGAAAAAACAAAAACTTTAACTGAAATTGAAAAAATGCTTACTTGATCTCGAGGAAGGATCTTCCTGGTGGAATTTCTGCGTTTTTTGTTGGAAGAGAGACCGAAACATCCCATAAAACATCCCATTGGTGGTGATATTTCTCTGTTTCGGGTTTTTGATTGTTGAGAGGAAGAAGAAGAAGGAAGAGAGATGATGATTTTGTTTACTTTTGCCTCGTTGATGTGTTGTTTGAACAGAAATAGGAACGTTGGGGATTTCAAACGGATGAAAGTGACGGTGGGCTCACGGAGTTTATGCCGTCGTTTATTTTTAATGTTTTTTTATTCGTTATTTAAGAAGAAGAGACAAAAACAATTATTGCATCCTCTTTTAAAAAAAATTAAAACATTGTTTCGATTTGTGCCTACCAAGAAGTAAGTTAAATATATTAATTGTGCCAAATTAAAGCATCTATTTGTTTCTATGCATAACCAAAGATCATAGTGAATAATGAATATATAGTAACCAAATTATATGAAGTAGCTTGGCGTTTAAAAAAATAAAAGTGAGTAGAGTAGATAAATTATTTAAAAAATGTGTCACTCTGTATAGTTTAAAAAAAAAATTATATTCATTCAGTTCTATTTTATTATATGTTTTGGCTAAACACGCGCATATTAAAAAATCTATTTTTTTAAGAAAAAAAATATTTAATGTTTTACTTTAAATTCATTCAACTAATCAAAATTTAAGTTTTGCATAAAAACTTATAAAATACCTAATAAAATTGAACAAATGAAAGAGGTTAAAACAGAGAGTAATTGTTTGTTTGTAAGTTTTAAGTCTAGACTCAATGTCAATGGTTTGTGTTGTGGGTCTTGCAGCCCATTTTAAGCAAATTTGGAAATGAGAAATATGCTTTCTTTTGAGGTCTGTAAAGACAAAGGCCATGTTCGTTTCTTCATCAGCATCCAACATCTGGATTTAGCATCTGAATTCAATATCTGGATGTTGCATCAGATGGTGTTCATTTTGGTATATAGATTTTGCATCTAAATGCAACATCTAAATGCAAATTTGTTCGTTTTTGAGTTTGTAATAACATTTAGATGCAATTAATTAAAAATTACTAAAAAGAACATGCTATTATACTAATATGTATATTAAATGATTTAAATTAATTATTATAAGTTTTTTTCATAAAATAATTATAATTTCAAATAAAATTTTAATTTTAACAATTATTTAAAAACGTGTTTTGTGAGGTTTTGGCGGGAAAATGTGCTTCCGCGTTTTTGGCGAGAAAACTTGTTTCCACATTTTTTGGTGGGAAAACGTTTTTCCGCATTTTTGGCGGGAAAACGTGTTTCCAGGATTTTTTATGGAAAACTCGCATTTTTTTAAAAACGTGTTTTGTGTTTTTAGCGGGAAAACATGTTTTCGCATTTTTAGCGGGAAAACATGTTTTCGTGTTTTTGGCGGGAAAATGAGTTTTCGTATTTTTGGCGAAAAAATGTGTTTCTACATTTTTGGTGAGAAAACGTGTATCCGCATTGTTGGCAGGAAAATGAGTTTCCGCATTTTTGGCGGAAAAACGTGTTTTTGCATTTTTAGCGGGAAAACGTGTTTCCGCATTTTTGGCGGAAGCATGGGTTTCCGCATTTTTGGCGGAAAAACATGTTTCTGTGTTTTTCGCGGAAAAACATGTTACCACGTTTTTGGCGGGAAAATAGGTTTCCGAATTTTTGATGGAAAAACGTGTTTCTGTGTGTTTTAGCGGAAAAACATGTTTTCGCGTTTTTAGCGGGAAAACATGTTTCCGCATTTTTAGCAAGAAAAAGTGTTTATATATTTTTGACGGAAAATATGTTTTCCGCGTTACTGGCGAAAAATGTGATTTCACGCTTTTGGAGAAAAACATGCTTCTGCTTTTTGGCGGAAAAATGATAAAATATTATTTAATAAAATTTTTTTGATTTTGTTAGAATTTAAAAGTATTTTAGATTTTTGTATTTTGAGATGCAGATGCAGCATCTAGAATCTCATTTTTTTAGCATCCAAAATATTCGGATATTTTATGTTTGCATCTCATTCTAGAATCCGGATGCAAAGTGAAATAGACAAAAACAAATAACATCTGATATCTGCATCCAGATGTTGCATCCAGATGAAGAAACGAATAGGGCCAAAATATTGACCCTACGTTATGCCTCTTTGTTCAAATTTGATCAAATGAGAGAAAGGTTGACTATATACTACAATATGTGGCACTTATAACTCGTATTATATTACGATTTAAAATGATGATAACACGCCCTTGATTTTAAATAAAAGCATCTAAACTTCTTATTTATCCCTAGTACTTAAATCAACAAGATATGTGCAAGTACTAGATCTTGTCATTTCTTTCTTAAGAAAACTTCTAAATAGAGACAAAACATAGTTGTGTATTTGTCTAATCATTTTGTTCTTCAGGAACTTGTTAATGCGGTTCTCAAATTGGTTGCCAAAAGGAGTTGACAAAAAGACTTGACAGCGTGTGGTCAAAGTTTTGTGTCATGTGCCTAAAATTTTTTCCAAGTCTAGATTGTAAGATTGCAATACTATGTTGTTGTTTTGTCAATACGGCCAACCGTCTCAAACAATCAACATATTCATTTTAGACCAAACTTAAGCAGCATTGAGTTTTCAAAATAACATGATTAGTTCCTAGCCTTCTCATATATCTTTCTCTTCGATCAGATGAACTCTTGTTTACTACCACATTGTCTGAAAAAGTTTTTCAAATGAAATGTTTATTTTTCATCGACATTCCAAACATGACACATTAGTTGTTATCTAGTATAATGACTTGACCAAAGATATGGTATAGTGCCAACAATATGTGATATCTTCTAAAATTATTGTTTATTTCTACCTCTTAAATCAACGAGATATGTGCTAGACTGATGTATTCGTGAATCATATTTCAGTTTCATTTGTAATTTATTGGGCTTATTAACTAACTATTCTTCATGATGATGAATTTTTTTATATCGATTTTGCTGGTCTTTTCCCTGATTAGATCCCAAGATATTTCAAAATATAAATGTTACTCTATCTGTTTCATAATATAAGGTGTTTTGGGTAAAAACACGTATATTAAGAAGATATTTTTGTTATAAATAAAAAGCTTTATATAATATATAAAAAATTGTTTAGCCAATAAAAAAAACTGCAAATTACTATTAGTCACATAATATTCAATAAAGTCAAAAGTTACATAGATATGTGAGAACACCTTATATTTTAAACACACAAAAAACCTCTAAAACACCTTATATTATGAAACGGAGGGAGTATAGGTTTGAACCTTCTCTAGTATGAAATCATGACCTATCGATTTTAACGATAGTAATATATTTATTAACGATTTTAAATCTCAAAATGGGCTTATTTATGTATTACTAAAAAAGGGTCTTGGTACCAAAAAAAGAGAAATTTCCTAAAATAGCACAAAAAAGGTTTTTGTGACAAATTTAGCACATCTTTTTATTTAGGACAAAAATAACATTTTAATAAAGAATAATAGTTTAATTTTTTGGCTTGTGTTAAGTATTTTAGAATTTATGGTATAATTTTTACGGGGTAGGAAGTATGGTTTATGGTTTAGGGTTTAAGGTTTAGAAAATCCTAAATCCTAAAAATATGAGGTTCACATTTGTGTTATATAAAAGAATTGACTTTTAATAAAAATGTTATTTTTGTCTTATATTAAAATGTGTGCTATTTTTGTCAAAAAAAACTTAATTTTGTCCCATTTGTGAAAATTGCCAAAAAAAAAATGAAAAATAAATAAACGAAGCTGATATTGAAAAGTCGAGACATTTTTTTTAGTCGATCTCTTTTACTCTCTTTAACCCAATTGGCCGCAAATTTCCAAGTTCTGTTTTTTTGTTTCTCTCTCTCACCCAATTTCACAAACCCGAAACCCTAATTTTCTCGGGACACTGAAATTTTACAACTTCTTCTTCTTTCCTCTTCTTCACTGGGGGGATTTGTCGGTGTTGAATCTAGAGTTTAACGGAGGGTGGAGAGAGACAAAGCCTCGCAATGGAATCAGATCAGGGAAAGCTGTTTATCGGCGGGATTTCATGGGATACCGACGAGAATCTTCTGAGAGAGTACTTCAGCAGTTTCGGTGAGGTTTTACAGGTCACTGTCATGCGTGAGAAAGCTACAGGTCGTCCCAGAGGATTCGGATTCGTCGCATTCTCGGATCCTGCTGTTATTGATAGGGTTCTTCAGGACAAGCACCATATCGATAATAGAGATGTAAGCTTATCAAATTTGTATTTTTTCGCTCTTGTTTCTGAAAAGGGTTTTTCTAATTTAGTAATTGCTACTCTGTTCTGATTGATTTGTCTGTAAAAATTGATGCTTTGAATCTTGTTGTTGATGTTTGATGGATTATGTTTTGTAAACGTTTTATTAGGTTGATGTGAAGAGAGCAATGTCTAGAGAAGAGCAGAGTCCTGGTGGGAGATCAGGGAATTTTAATGCTTCTAGGAATTTTGATAGTGGAGCTAATGTTCGTACTAAGAAGATATTTGTGGGAGGTTTGCCTCCGGCTTTAACATCAGACGAATTTAGGGCTTATTTTGAAACTTATGGTCCTGTGAGTGATGCAGTCATTATGATTGATCAGACTACACAACGTCCTAGAGGATTTGGGTTTGTTTCTTTTGACTCTGAAGATTCTGTTGACCTTGTTTTGCACAAGACTTTCCACGATTTGAATGGTAAACAAGTAGAAGTTAAACGTGCTCTTCCTAAAGATGCTAACCCTGGAGTAGCCAGTGGTGGTGGTCGTGGTAGTGGTGGCACTGGAGGTTTTCCGGTCTATGGTGGTTCTGGTGGAAGTGGCTATGAGGGTCGTGTTGATTCCAATAGATTCATGCAGCCTCAAAACACTGGAAGTGGTTATCCTCCTTATGGTGCTTCTGGGTATGGTACTGGTTATGGTTATGGAAGCAACGGCGTAGGTTATGGAGGTTTTGGTGGGTATGCTAATCCAGCTGGTGCGCCTTATGGGAACCCTGGTGTCCCGGGAGCTGGGTTTGGAAATGGCCCAAGAAGTTCATGGGGCGCTCAAGCACCATCGGGTTATGGTAATGTGGGTTATGGAAATGCAGCTCCGTGGGGTGGTTCTGGTCCCGGCTCAGCAGTGATGGGACAAGGTGGTGCATCTGCAGGTTATGGCAGTCAAGGTTATGGCTATGGTGGAAATGATTCCTCTTATGGGACTCCATCTGCCTATGGAGCAGTTGGTGGGCGGTCTGGTAATATACCTAACAGCCACGGCGGTGGCTATGCTGATGCTTCAGATGGCTCTGGAGGTTATGGGAACCACCAAGGGAACAACGGGCAAGCTGGTTATGGCGGAGGTTATGGAAGTGGTAGACAAGCTCAACAACAGTGATTGAGGAAGAAAGACTACTACAATGTGGTCTTATCATCTCTGACCTTGAAACCTCATCTTTCCGCCTTAACGATGTCATGTCATCTGAGGCGGTTTGACCAGGAGGTCGACCTATGCAGGATTATCTCTTTTGTTAGTTTCTCAGTAAGTTGTTTTCATGCATTTCCGGATACTGCTAGTATTTCCTATCAAGTTGTAGTTTTTAAGTTTGAGTGCTTATTTATATTTGTCGCTTTGGAATGGTTTTATTTCTCTATCCTCCTCCTAGTGTTTGTGTTTAACAATACCTCCGTCCAGATTATCATTATTCATCTTTCTTTGGTGCATTCATTCTTTTCAATATTCCATTCCAGATTCTTGCTTTTATATGTCTCTTCTCTTTATGTGAAGATTTTGAATGGGATCTAAGAAATGTGAACATTGATCTTGCTGGAACAATAATTTAAGATAGCTTCTAACATATACCAAAAATCGTAAATTGTGCTGGAAACTATCTAGTATATATGATTTTACAGATGAGATTTGGATGGAAATAATATACTAGAAATAGGAGATATGCTAATTCTGGTAATATTTTTGTGAGTTATCCTAATTTTACTCATATCCTCTGTGATTTCCTAACACAGAAAATTTTGCTGTCGATTACCTTTTTCCAACTTATCGTCTTCCTCCTCCACACCTAGTCATTTTCTCTCTTCCTTCTGTTTAATTTTTGTTCTCAAGTGTTTTGCCTTATAATAAACAAGAAATGTCTTTTCCCTTCCTCTTTCCTCTCTCATTGAGTAATCTAATTTCATAAAGTCCCGTCAAGTTTTCCCTTCCACCCTCCTCTCCTCCTCCGCCATGACTCATCATCACTGGCGCGAGTCCTTCTCGGTAACTCTCTCTAATATGGGAAGTTCCGTGGTGGTTTGTCCTAATACTGACCTTCTTTGGCCATTTGGGAAACTTGAAGGGCTTGATCGAGATGATATACGTGAAACAGCTTATGAAATCTTTTTCACGGCTTGTCGATCATCACCCGGGTTTGGAGGTAGGACTGCTCTCACGTTCTACTCTGCGCACAATAGCAATGACCATCATGGGGACGGAGGAGGAGGAACAGGTTCCAATGGCTCACATGGTGTTGGGGCTGGGTCTGGGTTTGGGTCTTCAGGGAGGAAAGAGGTGGTGACAACCCCTACAAGCCGGGTTAAACGGGCTTTAGGGTTAAAGATACTTAAACGATCTCCATCTAGACGAATGTCAACAATTGGAGCGGCTGGAGGAGCCGGAACAACTTCATTGTCACCTAATGGTGGCATGAATAGTAGCTCGGGACATATTAGTACTGGAGCCGGGTTCTTGACGGTCCAACCTTCTCGGCCTAGAAGGCCGCTAACCTCGGCTGAGATCATGAGGCAACAAATGAGGGTAACAGAACAAAGTGACAGCCGGCTTCGGAAAACTTTATTGAGAACTCTTGTTGGCCAAGTAAGTTAATTGTTTGATTACTTCTCATACAAGTTAATGTAAACGTTGATATTGCATTGACATAATAATACCTTTTTTTTTTAAAATCTCTAGACTGGTAGACGAGCGGAGACGATAATCTTACCGTTAGAACTTCTCCGACACTTGAAAACTTCAGAGTTTGGCGATGCACATGAGTACCAGGTCTGGCAACGAAGACAACTCAAAGTCCTTGAAGCTGGTCTTCTTCTTCATCCATCGATTCCTTTAGACAAAACCAACAACTTCGCAATGCGTCTAAGAGAAATCTTTAGACAAAGCGAGACGAAACCTATTGATACGAGCAAAAACTCAGACACAATGAGAACACTTTGCAACGTCGTTGTGTCTTTATCTTGGCGTGGCACTAATGGAAACCCAACTGATGTTTGTCATTGGGCTGACGGTTATCCTCTAAACATTCATCTTTACGTTGCTTTGTTGCAGTCAATATTTGATGTTAGAGACGAGACATTGGTGCTTGATGAGATCGATGAGCTTCTAGAGCTAATGAAGAAAACTTGGTCAACACTAGGGATCACACGACCAATTCATAATCTGTGTTTCACTTGGGTTTTGTTTCATCAGTATGTTGTTACGTCACAAATGGAACCGGACTTGCTCGGCGCCTCCCACGCTATGCTAGCTGAAGTTGCTAATGATGCTAAAAAGCTTGATCGTGAAGCTCTTTATGTAAAACTTTTGACCTCTACATTAGCCTCTATGCAAGGATGGACCGAGAAAAGGTATTTGTCTTTCTTAAGTAAACAAATATTTGAAAATGTTTGAATCTAAATATTGTGATTATATTTATGGTTATTTAGGTTGTTAAGTTACCATGATTATTTTCAAAGAGGGAATGTTGGATTGATAGAGAATCTTCTGCCATTGGCATTATCATCGTCAAGGGTCTTGGGAGAAGATGTGACGATTTCTCCAGGGAAAGGACAAGAGAAAGGTGATGTGAAGTTAGTGGATTATTCAGGAGATCGTGTGGATTATTACATAAGATCATCTATTAAACACGCATTTTCTAAGGTAAATACAAAGTTTGTACTTGAACTTTTTTATGTTATAAATGTTTTTAAGGTTCTAAAAATATTCGTTTGCAGGTGATAGAAAACACACAAGCTAAGATCGCAGCTACAGAGGAAGGAGAAGAAGCGGCTGGAACACTCTTGAAGCTAGCTAAAGAAACAGAGGAGCTGGCATTAAGAGAACGCGAATGTTTCAGCCCGATACTCAAAAGATGGCACTCGGTTGCTGCTGGTGTTGCTTCAGTGTCACTTCACCAATGTTTTGGCTCAATCTTGATGCAATATTTAGCCGGAAGATCGTTTATCTCGAGAGATACTGTTGAGATTTTGCAATCAGCAGGTAAACTCGAGAAGGTTTTAGTACAAATGGTGGCTGAAGATACAGAGGAATGTGATGACGGTGGAAAAGGGCTTGTACGAGAGATGGTTCCTTATGAAGTCGATTCGATTATAATGCGTGTTTTGAGACAATGGATTGAAGAGAAGCTAAAGAAAGTTCAAGAGTGTTTATTTAGAGCAAAGGAAACTGAAGTAGGTTTTAGAGATTTTACTTGAGATCCAAGAAACATTACTATACCTTTTCTTACCTTGGTTTTGCTTTCTTTTTTTGTAGACATGGAATCCGAAATCCAAATCAGAACCTTATGCACAATCTGCAGGAGAATTGATGAAGCTAGCGAAGGATACGATCGATGAGTTCTTCGAAATCCCAATCGGGATTACAGAAGATCTAGTTCATGATCTCGCTGAAGGATTAGAACAACTCTTCCAAGAATACACCACATTTGTTGCATCTTGCGGTAAGCAAAACAAATCAAAAATTTTCTACTACAACAATTTATTTCATCATCTCTAATTCTTGAAATGTTTCAGGAGCAAGACAAAGTTACATCCCTACATTACCTCCTCTTACAAGATGTAACAGAGATTCAAGATTCGTTAAACTATGGAAGAGAGCTACACCGTGTACAACCTCTAGCGAAGATTTCAAAAACACCGCATCTGTAATATCCGATGGACACCATCCACGACCATCCACAAGCCGCGGAACACAACGTCTATATATTCGTCTCAACACATTACATTTCCTAAGCTCTCACATCCATTCTTTGAACAAAACACTCTCTTTAAACCCGAGAGTACTTCTAGCGACTCGAAAACGTTACCGCCATCGAAACAACAACTCATCTTCTTACTTCGACTTCACATACGCTGGAATCGAATCAGGTTGCCAACACGTTTCAGAGGTCGTGGCTTATCGATTGATATTCCTCGACTCAAACTCTGTCCTCTACGAGAGTCTTTACGTAGGAGAAGTAGCGAACGCGAGGATTAGACCAGCGTTAAGAATCATGAAACAGAACTTAAAATTGATGTCTGCGATTCTTGCGGATCGAGCTCAATCTTTAGCAATGAGGGAGGTTATGAAATCATCATTTGAGGCGTTCTTGATGGTCCTTCTTGCAGGTGGTTACTCACGAGTGTTCTATAGATCGGATCATAATCTCATTGAAGAAGATTTTGAGAGCTTAAAAAGAGTTTTTTGCACTTGTGGAGAAGGATTGATACCTGAAGAAGTTGTAGACAGAGAGGCAGAGACAGTAGAGGGAGTGATTCAGCTGATGAGTCAACCAACAGAACAACTTATGGAAGATTTTAGCATTGTAACTTGCGAGACAAGTGGAATAGGAATGGTTGGATCTGGACAGAAGCTACCAATGCCTCCAACTACTGGACGATGGAACCGGTCTGATCCAAACACAATATTAAGGGTTCTTTGTCATAGAAACGATCGTGTCGCTAATCAGTTCTTAAAGAAGTCGTTTCAATTGGCTAAAAGGAGATGAATTTGGAAACAAAGTAAAGAAAAAAGAGACGTTTGTTGGTGAGAGACGTGAACTTGATTTGTTGTGTAAATGGTTTTAAAGTATGATTTTCGAGTTTTGGGGCTGGTTTATAATTTTAAAAACATTTCTTTTTTTTGTTTGTTGCATTGAAGTTGAAGAAAATTCGCTGATTCTTTTATTAGATGTGTTCATAAATAGAAAGTCTTATTTGTTTGAAGAATTTAAATGATTTTCTTCAATAAAAAGAAAACAAGTTCGTGCGATTTGAGATAAAAATTTGAGTTTATTATGGTCGTTATATTCATAAATAGAAGATTTAATAGGCCTTGAGCCCAACTTACGTGAAGCCCATATAATATTTGTTCCTCTCAATATAATGAAAACAAATTCGAAGATTAACCAAAACCCTATCCATTTACTCTAAACCTCCATTGCCTTCGTTGCTTTCCTCAGTCGCCCTACAATGGCCTTGCCTTTATCTGGCACGCGCCACCTCACGCGCGCTCTCCTTTCTAATGCCACCGTAATGTCTCCTCCTCGAATTCCTTCATCTGTTCACTGTGGTGGATATGGATTAGCTTGCTCGACCCGGTTCGTCTCAATTCGATGCGGAGCTAACCGGTCAGGCTCAGCTTATTCGCCGCTTAACTCTGGCTCTAACTTTAGTGATCGACCTCCGACGGAGATGGCTCCTTTGTTTCCGGGATGCGATTACGAGCACTGGCTTATTGTTATGGATAAACCAGGCGGAGAAAACGCGACGAAGCAGCAGATGATTGATTGCTACATCCAAACCTTAGCTAAAGTCGTTGGAAGGTAAATCTATAGATTGGATTTGTTAATTGTATTGCTCACTGTTGGGAATTTAGCAAAATGAATGAAAATCTAGGGAACAAAATTCTGATTGAATTACATTTACTCGTTGTATTTGACTATATGGTGTTGTGTTTTGTTTTGGTTAGTGAGGAAGAGGCGAAGAAGAGGATCTATAATGTTTCGTGTGAGAGGTATTTAGGATTTGGCTGTGAGATTGATGAAGAAACATCGACGAAGCTTGAAGGTCTTTACTTTATACTTGGCTCTTATGTGTTAACTAATAAATGAAGAGTATTCTTAAAGAGTTTGATTTGTTTACTACAGGTTTACCCGGTGTTCTGTTTGTGCTTCCAGATTCCTATGTGGATCCTGAAAACAAAGATTATGGAGGTAATGGTTCTGCATCTTTAGTTCATGTGTGTCTCTCTTGAAGCAATGAAAGAAATGTATTTTGATTAGTCCATCTTGGCAAAGCTAATGAGTCTTTTGGCTATGATTAGTTTTGAATGCTAACGGACTGGTATCAAATAATTTCTCTTAGCCGATTTGTGCAGATAGTTAATGATATATCTAACTGCAAGCTGGTTTAGTTGAAAATATATATAGTACATGCTACTCATGAGTAAACATGAAAACATTTTTGATTATCAGTCCATCTTGGCGAAGCTAATGAGTCTTTGAGCTATGATTAGCTTTGAATGCTAATGGACTGACATCAAATATTCTTTATCTTAGCCGATTTTTGCAGATAGGTAATTTAATATCTAACTGCAGACCGGTTTAGATGAAACATATATTGCAACCTTAAGTGCTTCTTTCTGCAATTTGTCCATTTTGGTTAAGCTAGTGAATCTCTTGGCCCGGCGTTCGAACTGAATAAATGACATGTCTGTGTGCTGACCGGTCGAGGTGAAACATAGTTAGCCACTAATAAAATAGCTCATAGTCCATTTTGCAATGGTTAGTTTAGACTCACATTGTACTCAATGGTTAGTAAAGTCTCTGAGTGAATTTAGAATAGCAAAATGATTAACAACGATGATGAATCTAGAGTATATATAAAGTATAATCATGGACCAATATAGAAGTCCATCTTGGCAAAGCTAGTAGTAGCTTTAAGCCATGTCTGGTTTTGAATGCAAATGGACTCACATCCAGATTCTCTTTCTTGTTCTGTGCTCTTAATAACTGAGAAGCATAGACTTAATTATGAGAGCTACACTAGCTTTTACATTTCTCGAATTAAATTGCAACTATACTGAAGAAGAACATTCACAGTGATCTTGAGTTTCTGATTTGTATCTTTGTAATTTTTGTTGTTGACTTGCAGCTGAACTGTTTGTTAATGGAGAGGTTGTCCAACGATCACCAGAGAGGCAGAGGCGGGTTGAGCCACAGCCGCAGAGAGCCCAAGATAGACCGAGATACAATGACCGAACTAGGTACTCTCGCCGTAGAGAAAACACAAGATGAACTGCAACTGAAGAAGATAATACAAACACCAACCATATCGAATCAAAGGAAAGCTAGTATGATAATGGTGGTGATGATGATGATGATGATGATGTTGCTGCCACGCAGGGCGTCGTGTTCCAATCCTTTGCAGTTAATGGCCCAACTTTGGATATTGATGAAATGCAAGTTTTGATTATATGTAACATTTTGATATAATAATGTAAATTGAGATTTTACTCTTTTAGGAAAGACATTTGGCACTTGGGGTATCAAAATTCGGTTTCCTTTTTGAAGAACAAATAAATATTTTTTATTGAATTCGTACACATTTCTGTGGAAAAATCGTGATTTTATTTTCATAATCGGTCATTAATTTCTTTAGAAGGAAAAATATACGATTACTCTTTTGTCATTCTGTGGAAAATGGAAATTACTTTCCTTTTCGGGTTAAGAAAAACAGTATAAAACTAAAAGGGCGATCTGATGATTTCTCCAATAAATAAGGGGAAAAGGAAAAGTTATGATTTTGATTTTAAAATCCAGCGGACAAAATCTGCTGCCAAGTTTTTTAATTATCTCTAGCTCCCGAAAAAGTTGACGAAACTCTCTACCGGAGGCGCTAGCTAGTTTGCGCCGTCGGCGAGTCAATTTTATATGCCGGAGGTGCAACGCTTCTCCTCCGCTTCATTTTTGTTCCTTTTTGCGTTTCTCATGTAAAGCTTGTTTGTGCCTTCTCTTTGGGTGTGTATATAGTTAGATTGGTCGCGAAAGAATCACACGATTGCTTCTTCATTTCGACATTTCTAGGGTTTGTATGAGCATATAATTGCTGAGAACTTGCTAGTAATTGAATGTCTGCGTGGTTAGTTAGCGTGAAAATGGGTTCTGGAGATTTATCTACTCTACGCCGATTGCTTCTTTAGGTCTTGGATTACGTAATGCGATTAGATTCAATTGGATCATACTAGTAATTTGTTTGTTTAGTTTGATGTTTCTAGTCAATCATTTTGGAAATGGTGTCGGTTTATGCACAAACAAGGAAATTTGGTTCTTACTTGTTTTTCTAGTGGTTGAGAACTTGTCAAATGTGATTTGAGGATAGACAAACTAATTGAACATTTTGGAAGAGTATTGTGTCAGCACATTGATCGGTTGCTGTTTCTGTGTGTTTTGACTCCATGGTTTTAGTAATTTTGAAGTTCTGATTATGATATATGCCTCAAGAAATGAGGAAGGAATATTGGACATTATTAAAGATTGTCATGAATTTAGTTGTGCATTGGTTTATAATTTTCTTATGTTCTCAGTCTTTTAGTTTATGATTTATTTTGCTGATGATTGTGTTCTCTGCTCATTATATCAAGGGAATTAACATAATTGGTCTTTTCTCATTGAGTAAACAGGATGAATAAGCAAAAAGAAAATCCTGATGGACATGAAAAGCTGGCAAATGAAGGATCTGCTGCTCGAACAAGACCTACAAGCGTTGAGGAGATTAGGCTAAGGAGGAAGAGGAAAGAGTCCTTAGAAAATGTGACGGATGAATCTGTAGGAGCAGGAGCAGCGCTGTTACTGGGTAACGATCTTGTTGAGAAGGCTTCTGACTATCATGAGTCTGGAAAAGGGAATGATAGATCCAAGAAAATGAGTCGTGAAGAACGAGTTAAAAACAGTTCAAGAAAGAAAGAAGATACCATTTTTAGTACTAGGGAAGAAAGACTAGATAGACCAATGAAAGAGGACCCTGAGGGAGCAGCTCAGTTACTGACTAACGATCTTGTTGAGAAGGTTTCTGACTATCACGAGTCTGAAAAAGGGTATGATAGATCCAAGAATTTGAGGAGTGAAGAACTTGGTAAGGACAGTCCAAGAAAGAAAGAAGATGCTATTTCTAATTCTAGGGAAGAAAAACTAGAAAACCCGACTAAAGAGGACCCTGTGGGAGCATCTCAGTTACTTGGTAATGATTTTGTTGATAAGGTTCCAGATTATCTTGAGTCTGAAAAAGAGGATGATAGATCCGAAGAGCTTATTAAGGAAATTTTGAGAAAGAAGGAAGACGCCAATTCTAGTTCTAGAGAAGACAAACTAGATGAACCAATGAGAGAGGACTCCGGTGGAGCAGCTCAGTTATTGGGTTATGATCTTGTTGAGAAGGTTCCTGACTATCATGCGTCTGAAAAACAGCGTGATAGATCCAGGAAAGTGAGGCGTGAAGAACGTGTTAAGGACAGCTCAAAAAAGAAAGAAGACACCACTTCTAGTTCTAGGGAAGAAAGACTAGATAAACCAAAGAAAGAAGACCCTGTTGGAACAGCACAGCTACTGGATAACGATCTTGTTGAGAAGGTTTTTGACTATCATGAGTCTGAAAAAAGGCATGATAGATCCAAGAAAGTGAGACGTGAAGAACATGTTAAGGACAGCTCAAGAAAGAGAGAAGATGCCACTTATAGTTCTAGGGAAGAAAGACTAGATAAACCAAAGAAAGAGGACCCTGTTGGAGCAGCTCGGCTACTGGATGACGATCTTGTTGAGAAGGTTTTTGACTATCATGAGTCTGAAAAAGGGCATGATAGATCCAAGAAAGTGAGACGTGAAGAACGTGTTAAGGACACTTCAAGAAAGAAAGAAGACGCCATTTCTAGTTCTAGAGAAAAAAAATTAGATAAACTAATGAAAGAGGATCCTGTGGGAGCAGCTCAGTTACTAGGTAATGATCTTGTTGAGAAGGTTTCTGACTATTATGAGTCTGAAAAACGGCATGATAGATCCGAGAAACTGAGTCGTGCAGAGCGTGTTAAGGACAGTTCAAGAAAGAAGAAAGAGGCCAATTCTATATCTAGAGAAAACCTAGATAAACCAATAAAAGAGGAGGAGCCTGCTGCAAATAGAAAAAGGAAGGCAGAAGGGGAGGGATCTACAGCTGAAATAAAATTAGTGGAAGAACATATTAAAGATACACGAAGAAAGAAAGAAGAAACTGATTCCAGTTGTAGGGAGGAAAGACTAGATAAAAAGATGAAGAAAGAAGACCTTGCTGCAAACAGAAAAAATGAAGGAGAATTCCCGACATCTGAAATAAAAACAATGACAGATAGAGATGGACTTGATGTGGATACCAAAATCAAGGCGAAAAGAGAAAGCTCTACTGCAAAGACAACTGAAAAGCAGATTCATCCTCAGGAAACAGACCGAGAATACGCTAGGAGTGCTCTTGAAAATTTACCTGGTAGTAGGAGCCGTCTTAGAAGTCTCGTGGTTGCGGACATATCTCGAGATGAAAATAGTATGAAACCTGACAATGGAAACAAGAGAAAGGATCAAAATGGAGATCGTAAGAAGAATAGGGAGAGGAATATGTCAAAGAGGCATGATCCAGGAAAAGTGCACAGTGTTGAAGTTTCAGAACGACAGGAGAAAAGGGAACAACCAAAATCGCATCAACGTGACATGAGAGAGAAAAGGAAGAGATCAAGAAGTCGAGATCATGGGCATCATAGACATAAAAGGTCATCCCCCTTACCAAGGGCTGAAAAGGCTACTTCTCGTCATAAGAGAGACCATGAGGAACAATCAGAAATTGCTGTTAAAGATAGGTTGGGAAAGCATCATTTGAATGATAATGAAAACAAAGTGGCAAGCACAGCAAGTAACAAGTCTAGACGGTATAATACTTCCAAAAGTGAAATTGGTGGATATTCACCTCGGAAAAGAAGGGAGGAAAGCTCTGCCAAGGCTGCTTCTCCACCTAATCTTTCTCCTGAGAAAAAAAGTGCTAAGCGGGATCTTGTACCTACTGTAACTACTGGCATGTTATCGGGCTCAGTTTTTTCTGGTCTCCAAGCAGCAACTCAAACTACATATCCTACAATCAGTGAGGCTTCCTCAACGCTTTTGAAGCCACTTTTGGAGGCGCCTTTTAGGATGCCACTGGCAAGGCAAACCACTTCATTTGATTCTGTTCAACTGACTGAATCCACTAGGCGTATGAGGAGACTTTATGCAGAAAATGTGCCGAATTCGGCCTCTGAGAAGTCTCTGATTGAATGCTTCAATGTCTATATGCGATCTTCAGGCTTCAGTCACATTAAAGGAAGCGAACCATGTATTAGCTGTATTGTATGTTTCTGGAATAGGACTTACTTATTCATATTACTCTTCTTATGTTTGTAGATTATAACACCTGATAATATCGATGTCCTTTAAATACAGATAAACAAGGAAAAAAGTCAGGCGTTAGTGGAGTTCCTTACACCACAGGATGCCTCTGCTGCACTCTCCTTGGATGGATTCTCCTTTGCGGGTTCAAACCTTAAAATTCGACGTCCTAAAGACTATGTCGAGACAACAGTAAGAATTACAATCTTTACATTCTCTTTCTCTAGAACTCTTGCTATTTGCTCCACATTGTTATTTTTAATAGTCATCTGCTTTATTTTGCAAGCTCGCTCAAATATCTTCAATATAATTCTGTGGTGTCATCTATTTGATTCAATGGATAATTTTTCCACTTTCAGTTCAGCTGATAACCTGCTGCTGAGACCTGTGTAACTTTTTTCTAATGATTTTTGCGTGAATGCAAGTTACAATTAATTATTGTGATATATGACCGTTGTCTTGTGGAAGTTTATGTTACATTACTATTGAACCCTCTTGTTTGACGATATTTATCCTTCTATAATCAGAGAAATTAGGAAACTTCTTTATTATGTTCGGTTCATTTGTGATCCAGTCTCAGATGTCATACCTGTGCCACTGCTTAAATCTACCCTGTTGGGCCCAAAAAATTACTCATGACCTTGTCTTTGAAGGAAATCTCGATGGAAGCATCGTGATTTTGTTTAAAACTATGTATTTCTACTTGAGAGTTTAATAACTGGAAGACAGCTGATAAACCACATCTGCTCGTCTTACAACTGTAGGCAGATTTGGTGGCAAACATATGGTTTGGATTGGTTCAGTCAGGTTAAACCTTTAGCCATCCTAAGGCTGGCCCTCTGAGAATAGAAATTTGGACGTTGTTGATGTAAATTCTATGATTGTTATAGGAAAATTTTTTATAATCTTACTCCTGTAATTGCTTGAGGTTTCCGTCACATGATTCTCTAGCTGAGTTGTGAAGTCAAAGTGATTTGGAAATGCCATTTGGTTTGAAAGGCTTTTCTGTTTCTTTTACCTGCTGTTATATTGCCAACAATAGGCTACACTAAGAATTACTGTAGTTTTATGGATTCCTGCACTTAAAATAACATGTTTTCAAGCCACATGTGAAATCATATTTCTGACTGTCGTGTGTTGGAATATCTTAAATAGGGTGTTTATGTTGGGTATGTCATAATTCACATTCAGGAGGGTGATGAAGCTGTCTGCTAAATAAGAAGACTCCCAGGTGTAGTGACGAGTTTGTTGTGTTTCAAGTTTCTTTCCATCTTTCTTCTCTCTTTTGGGGTTTTGGGAATTTATACAGATCATTCATATGATTCCTGAGTGAATTATGGTATACCGTTTTTGTGTTTTTTGTTCCTTTTGTTTAAATGTTTTGGTATCATATGATCCTATACTAAAGCAATCTTTTTTTATCTTTGTCCTTCTCCGAACTGAATGTGGTTGTAGGAATACTCACATTTCTTGCATAGGCAGCTAAAGACCTGCCTAAGATTCTCTTTTTTTTTTCTTTCTTTTATCTGTTTGGTAATTTCCAGTGTTTCATTCCTTAGCAAGATCAGATACTTGGTGTTGTTTTTTTATCTCTATGCTTTCGTGACATACCTCCTAAAAATTGCATTCATGCCCTAAACTCTTACCTCTTTAATGAATCCTTGCTCTCGTTGCTGATGATCAAATTTCTTATAAATGGTGAAAGATACATAGAATTTTACCTTTGCCTATTGATTTATTAATGTGATGTGGAGCCTGACAAGGTGGAACAGCCTTTTCCTTGAGTCTAAGCGACCAAGGATTTTTCGTGTTTCTCCTTCATGTTTGATCTGTTCTTACTCTGAGTTTTGGCTGAGTAGTTGTAGGAAAGTCTATGAAAAATGACTGATTATGAAGGCTGTGGATGTTGTCCTTCTATTTGGCCTTCTAAACCAGTATCGTGCTTTTTGCTATGATTTCTGAGCTATGCTATGGTTATCATCAAGCAGGTTTTCAGACGGTTGCTATTTTCATGCAGAGCGGTGATTTAGAGAAAAAGGAGCCAGCCACAAATGCACTGAGTGACAATGTGGAGGACTCATCAAACAAGGTAGAAATTGATGCCTAAAATTTGCTTCTTTACAGTGAGTGAATTTTTTATGTATTGAAAATGAGTGTGGCATATCTTCTAAATATCTCTAAACATATTTCGTTTATAAAGTAATTGTATAGGCTAGTGACTCTTGGTTTATAGTTCAGATCAAATTTAAAATTTGTGCGCATAGTTTCAAAACCACTGTAAATTGAAAACTCTTGCTCCAGAGACCAAACCATGTATATCTAAATATGACTTGGTCCTTTCCATTCATGATGTGGGGCATGGGGCATATCTTGGATTTTACTGCACTTTTTTTTCATGCTGACAGCATTTATATCCTTTCCCGTTTCATTTGTTTGCAGTAGTTAAAATAAAGAATATCAATTTTATTAAGAGTTAAGAACGTCTGCATGAAATATATGGTATTAACTTTCTTATAAAGTTGGCTGGTATTAGTAGGTGTTATGATTAAAATATTGTTCATATTGGCTCAACCTGGAAGCCAAATGTCAGACTAACGAAAAACACACTGTGAATAGAATTGCAACTCTCTCTGCATCAATGGCATCTTTATGAGTGATAATGTTGAAAGCTGTTTTTGGATATGCTAGTTGCTTGCTATTAATTGCTATTTCTGCTAAGCTTGCTGTTGTTGTACTTGTTGCAGATCTTTATTGGCGGATTGCCAAGAGCAATTACATCTGAAATGGTATGCTGAGCTGTAATTCTTTAAAACTTTTGACACGTTCAAGCTCCTATTGGTCCCATTTCTTCTATTATTATTATAATTCTTTAACATTTCAAATCCTAAGATTGTTTGATTCCTCTTTGTCATTTTTCCAGCTATTGGACATCGTCAGTGTCTTTGGACCTTTAAAAGCATACCGGTTCGTGATCAACAATGATCTCAATCAGGGATGCGCTTTCCTAGAGGTTAGAAGATGTTTTCATCTTGCCTTTCTCTGTGGCCAATATTTACGATCACCCTATATATGCCCTGAAGTTCAACGCAGATACCCCCAGGGCCCCATCGTAGTTTCCCATCTTGATGTTGTTCTTGTGATTTTTAGATATATTTGTTCATTCTGGGTAGCATGGGAATATGTTTTTTTTTTGTAGACAGCAACCTTGAATATGACTGTTGTTCCAAGTATCCGTACATCACCCTCTAACTGTTTACAATTCTATTCCTCAGTACACTGATGGATCTGTTACCCACAAAGCTTGTGCTGGCCTTAATGGTATGAAGTTAGGGGGCAGTGTAATAACTGCCGTTTGTGCATTTTCCGATGCATCATCTGTAGCGGTAATTCACTGACCCGTCTTTACTCTTGTTAGTTCATGCTGTGTTTGTATGGGAGACGGACAACAGAAATTCCTATTAGTTACTTGCGAGAGTGGTGTGGTGTATAATGTGTTGCAGGTGAATGAGAATCCACCATTCTATGGGATACCTGAGCATGCAAAACCACTTCTTTGCAAGCCTAAGTATATTCTAAAGCTTAAGAATGTGGTAAGGGGAATGGGGTTATACTTTTTCTTGTTAATCTTGCCCACATAAACTATCATAAGCTGTATTAAAATTCCATTCTTTCTTGTTTGAAAGGTTGACCCAGAAGATCTCCTGTCGCTTCCCGAGCCAGAAGTGAAAGAAATTTTGGAGGATGTACGGTTAGAATGTGCCAGGTTAAGCTCTGAGACTATTCTTCCCATGAGTTCATTGAGCTTATAAAAGATTGTACATTAAGAAAATAGAGCTTTGCGTCTTGTCGTGATGCAGGTTTGGGGCTATTAAGACGATAAACATTGTTGAACACCAGAGCAAAGATATTATTACTGGTTCCGAAACAAATGCATTGTTGAACCTAGAATCAACTGGTTCGAAAGAAATGAATGTGTCAGTGATTCAGGAGAAAGACAAGGAATCCAATAAAGCTGATGATATTGTAGATCCTGCAGAGGTTGTCAGGCCAGACAGTTCGACAGGTGAAGACAAGTTATGTGAACTGAGCTCAGATACTGCCATTGAGACAAAAACTCAAGGAAATGAAGATCAACACTCCACTAAACATGACGATTGTGAAAAGATTGTTGGGGAAAGTGCACAGGGCAAGGCAGAGAATCCGCAAGAGGAAGTAGGATCAACTCGTGCCGTGAAGACAAGATGGGATGCTGGCGACAAGTTAGAGGAAGTACAAGAACAAGACCCCAAGTATGTGTTTGAGCCTGGTTGTATCTTCATTGAGTACAGACGACCAGAAGCGACACGTGATGCAGCGCATTCGTTGCACGGAAGGCTCTACGAAAACCGGATTGTGAAAGTGGAATATGTTTCTGAAGAGCTTTACCACATCAGGTTCCCAAGTGGGTAAAATAAACCTGATCCACGTCCCAACAAGTGACCAGTCTCTGATTCTTCTCACCCTAACCACATACCGATTCAAACCGGGTTCAGAGATACATAGCTTCTAAAATCAAATACCCTTATAAAAATATCTCTTTGTGATCGTTGGGATTTGATCAGGTTGGATTTTTATATCACCACCTGTGTCTCATTACTTTTGTGCATTCGTGAATTAAAGAAGTGAAAGATGAAACCTTTACTTATGTAGTTGTGTTCGTGGCTTCGGTCCATTTTCCTGGTTTTGTTTGAACCAGTTGATTTGACAAGAACCGGAATTGACATACTTGGCCAGCGACAGAGAACGTAACCTTCTGATTCGGCAAGAGGGTTTCAATTTCGACAAAATGCAAATAAATGAACCCAATCTCCTAGTTTATCCAACCAAAACCTCTTTCGAAACAGTAACAAGAAGCAGAGATGACGACAATGGCGACGCAGGGGGCTTGGCTACGAATGACTTCATCAGTCGCTAAGTCAATGGTGACTTCAAAGGAGCTTGGATTTCTCACCTCCCAGCTGAGTGGCGTAAGAATCTCACACTTTCCCAGTGACGTCACCAATCGTATCTCAGTTCCTTCCTTTCCCGGGATTCAGCCAATTGTCGCACGTAATTCGCCTTTTCCCTTCTTGTTGCTGCCAAATTTAATCTCTGTTTTGGTTTATTCATGTCCAATTTCGAAATTTTTGAGTAGCTTGTGTTAAATTTTCTACAATTTTGTCTTTGCTGGAGATATGAAAAAGTGAACTGTGTTTTTTAAGTCCCGTTTCATAATTTCTCGTATCAGATTTTTGTTTTTGATCTTAAAATCCCCAAAATTGTACAAACTTGGATGATTTTTAACCGTGCAGAAAGATATTAGTTGTTAATATGCTTAAATATTCAGCCAATTCATTGCTGCTTCGTGTTTATCCAGTTTTTCGTCTTGTAATAAGCTATGAAATGAAACTGTTTTGTTGTCTTATTCATTTGTCAGGGAGAATATGCCCTTTTACTGGGAAGAAAGCAAACAGAGCAAACAAAGTTTCTTTCTCAAACCACAAGACCAAGAAGTTACAATTCGTCAACTTACAATACAAAAGAGTTTGGTGGGAAGCTGGTAAACGTTTTGTCAAACTTCGTTTATCTACTAAGGCTTTGAAGACCATTGAGAAGAACGGACTCGATGCTGTTGCCAAGAAAGCCGGCATTGATCTTCGCAAGAAATAGAACAATCTACTAGTATGACAATGATGTTGATTTTGCAATGTTTATATACATTTCTTGCTTCTCCTTTTGCAATTACTACATTTCCTTCTCGATTCAGTAAGTATGTATCAGAAACTGTTTTCTTATGAGCTAGTTTTTGTTGACCTTCTTCTAGAGCGGTCAAGGAAAGACTTAAAAAGAGAAACGAAAACAAACACTCACATACGCAGCAGGTGGCCGAAGAAAAAATACATTTTCATGTTTTCGTTTTATGTTTCTCAGATATTATCGTTACAGGTATCAACTGAATTCTCGGGTTTTCCTTTCGATGATTTCTTCATCGATGCTTCTCCTCCTACTGATCCTTTTAGTTTCCTTGGACGTGATGTTGCCTTTCGTGGAGGAGCTGAACCATCAGGAAGTTGATTAGAAACTTCTTTGTCACCACCACCACCACGCCTTCTACGAACTGAAGGTTCTTGATCATTTGATGAGTCCATTGACCCTTGTTTGCTTCGACTATGTCTTGATTGCTTTGGTTGTTCATCTGATGATATCGCAGCATTTCCACTGCTTCTTCTAGGAGGAGACCCGTCCGGGTTTGAACTAGCTGATCCACTAGGTTTCCGCCTTGTTTTATGTTTTGGTTTCTCATTGTTGGTCGGAGGTAGTAATTCTTTTAGCCCCGCTCCACGTTGGTTCATCCCTGGTTAAGATAAACCTCAAAATCCTCGAACCCATCCAAATGTTTTCCATCAAAGGCTTGAAACTTTTAAGGTAATAAAGATGACAAAAATCAAATTAACCTTGTGGGTTGTATTTATTGGAATTTCCCCTTGAAACGACTTGACCTTTCTCATGTTCTTGAGCTTTGAAGTCATTCATCTGCGGTTTTTTTCCCAAAAAGACGATGAGGATGATGCGTATACAAACGTATAGATATGAACACAAATATGTAAGAATGTATGATCGTACCCAGCTTGGTGTGTTGGTGGCTGGACCGTCGGAGCCAATGTGGGCAACATGCTTTACATCGGTGGGAAATCCGATCTGCATCTCTTGCTCTTTTTCTTCGTCTGCAATAGAAATAGAATGAATCTCTCAATGTATTGACTTGTGAAACAAGAAACAACAAATTTTTTGTTGACAGATCAATGAAACTCACCAAAAATCTGAGTAATGTAACGAAGGCCCTTGAGAAGACCCTTCATCGTCGTCGCCATTAATATAAAGGGTTGGTTCCGGTTAGTGTGTGTCCACACGCCGGAAGACAACTTTTTTTGTTCAAGATTTGACGATCGTTACAGCTCTGTAACTTTCGTAAACCTAACTTGCAGGAAAAGCAAACGAAGAACAGATCAACCAAAAGTACGAAAGGAACAAACAAACAAACAAAAAAATGACAGAAAAAATCTGAAGACTAAACCTTGAACGCATGGATTTTCTCTTGACGAGAAAAAATGTTGAAATTTTCTGAAGAAAGAGAAAAAGACAAGGATCGAGAGATCTCCGAGAAGTTGTTGGTTGAGATAAACCAAAGAGAAGAAGAGGGAGAGCACTAAGTTTTGTTTTTCTTTTTTACCAGAGGAGAAAAAAAAAAAAAAAAAGTTTTCAAAGTTGTAATTTACAGGTAATAATAAGTAATTATATATTTAGAATGTTGATAGTAATGGAGGCAACGTAGAGTTAATCAAACCCTCCATGGGAAACAAGTTGTCAAGAGCATTTTCCGGGTCGAAAGGAAGGAGACAAGAACCACAACAAATTATTATTTATTTTACTACTTTTATGAAATCTTAGATACGTATATTGGCAAGTATATCATTATATACTTTTGATTATCTAGAGAAATTGCATTAGATTGCAAATCATTTAAAAAGGTGATAACTATAGAAAATGACAATGAGAAGATTTTGTGACAGTAAGCAAAATGGTTTGTTAAATGGTTTAGTTACTGTGATTTAAACATTTTAAAAAGAAAAGATTCACAATTACATACCAAAGAGTAGCGAAAAGAGTTGATAAGATTTAATTCGTATGTTGTAACTTGTAAACTTATAATATAAAGTGAACATTTAGATAGAAACCGGAACATTTATTCAGTTTCTTTGGAAGGTCTAAAGTTTTAGAATCCCAAGGAGAAAGTTAAATAAAACGGATAAAGTTTCCGGCGAAGAAGATTGATTCCGGCCATAACCATAAGATGACTCAAGAAGCTTTCATGTCATCCATACCGACGCTAGCCTGCAAATAATAGAAAACAAGAACAAATTAATCAAAGTTTGGGATGAAACTGTAATGATTTAAAGTTTTAAAAGGCTTTGTTTACCAGAAACTTATGATTATCATGAAGAAACGGACCAAACTCAGCGCAAAACCTTTCCATGTCGGCGTAGATGTCACCAGAACCAGATATGACATCCATGAACTTCTTCCTATCTGGAGCTAGCTTTAAAGCCATCTGATACAAAAAAAGTTTACCATGTCTCAGGAACTCAAAATTAGATTGGTTCACAGAGAAATGAGATAAGGCACGAGGAAGTACGTACAGAGAAGCTAGAGCTGGCGAGCCATCCGTGCCATTTCTTGAGTGTTTTTTGGTATGAGTCACCACAAGCTTGTGACATTGACCAGTCTTGATGTGCTACCAAGTTGCGGAACAGCTCCACTAAGAAATCCATTGCTCTGAAATAATCAATCATAAAGTGATATGTATTATGGTTTTTGAGAAGCTTCTCTCATCGAATTAAAGGTATGTGTTGTTTACATGCTGATATTGTTTACCTTGTTAGCCAGAGAAGACCGTTGGTACAACTTGACGATCCTTTTGCTGTCTTGGACTCGATTTCGACTTGAACAAAGGTGTACAAGTACTTGAACTTGTCAGGATCAGACAAGTAGTTCTTCTCCAACCTCTACACAAGAAAAGGACCAATAATTTTATATTGTAAGATAATAATCCAATGCACAGAGGTCATGTTGCTGGTACAGGACATTTCCTATTCTCTGCTATCAGAGATACACATAAAAAGAGCCAGAACAGGGCCAACCAATGCACTTTCAATAGATTTGTGCTCTTCGATTATCGAAATCGTGGAAAGTAAAAGAGAATTTTACCGATATGTTGCCACCAATGTCAGATTTCACGAGAGTCATAGCGGCTCCAAACTTATCTGGAAAACAGAAACCATAGAAAATGAAGTCATATTATAGGAAACACAACTCTTGTATTTCATAAGAACAATGATAAGATCACAAGATAGACATGAGCTTATAGTGTTGAAGACACAAAAATGTCAAAAACTCCACTCAAAAGTAGTTAGAAAAGCGAAGAAATAAGAGAAAAAGGTTTCTCTTTTTGATACCTATAACAGGCAAGATGGTCTTGCAAAGCTCTAGAAATGGCTTAGTAAGCATCTCGTTATGTTCAGACTTGACATGTTTCATTCCTTCCAAACAAGGCGTGAACACAGTCCCTTCCATTTTCAACTTTCACTTATACTGAAAATGAGAAACAAACACAATAAACAAAATATTGAAAACCCCATAATTACATTTTCGTTGTTTACAAAACAAACATATCTACAATAGAACAATGAATGATCCAGTGACTACCATTTTCCACAAAGTTAACAAAGAACCAAAACTCATAGAAAATTCAGTGGAGAATCTGAGAAAAACTCATAAACAACAATCTCATTTAGATAAATACGAAACCACTTGTAAAAATTAATCAAATCGAATCAGCCAATAATCTCATTACATGCAGACATAGAATTATGTAAATCAGCTCTATTACAGTGAAAACTCAGACCTAGAATTAGAACCCACATCACAAAAATGGAGAATTTCATCAACCGGATCGAGAAAGAAATCTAATTTCAATCGGATCCATCGATCAATCATAGCATCATATATAAAAAAAAAAAATCGAGATCTAACGATGACGCTTACGATTCAATGGATGATAAAGACGAATCTGAGACCGATCGATCTCCAAAGGAGAAGGAGAAGAAATCTTACCTTAGCCTGAGAATATAAAAATGGTGGGATCAGATTCTGCTACTGAGATTGCTCTTAGCTCTCTGGAGTTAGAATTTTCTCTTCTTCTTCTTTTTTTGTTCTCTTTAAGTTTAAACGGTTCTCGTTTTAGAGATTATTTATTTTCTTAAAAACCCAAACTTTACGGATTTTTTCTGATAATAATCCTAACATTTAATATCTTTCAGTTACACCCATCTCAATCTCATGGAGGGAAAAGAAAACGCGCAATTTTATTGCATTTGTAATCAAAATGGTAGCTTTTGCAGACATTGTTTGCAGAGGAGTCTTGATATTAATTGGTTGATACATCAAAATTAGTCAGTCAATGCCAGATTCGAAAACTGTATAAAGGATCTATCTTATTATTTCTTAATAGGAGATACTGAGATAGCAATAAAAGACTGCATAAGGAAAGAACAATTTTTTGTTAGCCTTACATTAGTTGTGTTAATGTAATGAGTCATTTATTTAGTTTATGTGATTAAATCGTTCGTATCAAATTGTCGATAAACATATTTTCAGACGTGCGAAAGCGAAAGTGATGTTTTATAAAATTTGTGTATGCCAATTTTATGTTCTTATCTTTTCAACTACTGCCGAGTTAACTTGTTGATCTTATTATTTTTTACTATTCTTCCATTTCATTTTATAAAATGTTTTGGCTAAAAACGCACATATTAAAAAATTTCATATTTTTTACAAAAATATTATTTAGTGCTTTATTTTAAAATTTATTCAACCAATCAAATTTTAAATTTTACATAAGAACTTACAAAACATTTAATAAAATAGAACAATAAAAAGAAGCTAAAACAGCTTATAAAGTGGAACTGAGTGAGCAATATTTGTGAAAAAGATCATATTAATTCAAAAGATAAAAATTTATATCGACCCTTTTAAGAGTATTCCAAAATCTTACAAAAAAAAGTGTATTATCTTTGGGATGCAGATCTTGATTAAAAATTGGGCAGCTAGCTAGTTAGAAGAAATCTGACTAATTTAAAGTTTTGACCACTCATCTAACCTTTTAAAAGTTGTTTTACCATTTAAGTTGTTTGGACTTTTGTTATAAGATCAAATCCAAACACCTCTAGAACCAACTCAAAAGAGCAAGAATATAAGCTAAAAATTGATGTGAGATTCATCTAAACTAAACTACATGTGACAGAAGTCCGCCTAAACTAAGATACATACAAGGTTTAAGTGATTCGTACAAGTCTTAGGAATGATATTTCACCCAAGCAAGACCAAATAATAATGTTGTAGATATACAGACAACAACAAAAATCCACATATGAATTTCGTTGACGACAACACCACATTGTATTATTTGGACATTCATTACCTTTACCTCTCCTCACGCAACCGGCATTGTTGAAGTTTCCACTGTCCCTTATTAGGCCCCACATTTAGTGCCAAACCAAGCCATTGTTATTCTACAAATGCTTATATATTGTACACTAACTTAGGATACGGTTCAACTCCATTAACCGTATTTTGTCACTAATTATATATGTATGTAATCTTTTGTAGTTTGCTGCAGTGCACTTTCTGAAAAAACTGCACTTTAAAAATGGTTCAAAAAAAAACTATACAAAGATTATTCGATTTATAGCAAATAAATAAATCTCATGCAAAAAATAATTTCTACATCCACTACTATTTATCATAGTCTTTTGTCCAAGTTTTATATGCTCTGCACTAATCACGTTTTTTTTGTAATGCTTGCTATGATTATTATTTTTTCATTCGTAGCCTTTGAATTTTTGGTAATCTGTGAGATTAATGAGGAGGTGTGTACGGACAACTGTGTGAGACAAAATGAGTTAATGTGGAAGAGATCTGTGGTGGGACAACGCAATTGAAGAGGGTCGTTTTAGAAGCAACTAAAGGCCTATTGACTTCTCCATTCTCCGTGTGATTACGCATTTACCTAATTGCATCTTTTTACTTGCTTAGCTTGTTAAGTTTTTCTGCAACATTACCACTTTTGTTCTTTTAATTTATGCCAAGTTGACAACTTGTTTAAGCTCCTAAATTTATTAGATCTCTTATAAAAAGACGTTACGCGAGCACATGAACACTTTTTTGTTTGTTTGTACAACTATTCACCAATCAGCTAATTACAATATATATATATATAGTAGCATTATTGTGTTAATTAATCAACCAATATATTAAATTATATAATACAACAATATGCCATATAAAATATTATTCCGTCGAAATGGAAATACTTAGTGAAAGCACGTCAATTCAATTTCAACTCTTTTTAGAGTCTTGGTGTACAAAGCCAACCGTTTTGGAATTTTTTTCTTTTCGTTTTACGTAAGACTATAGAGAT
>CM051374.1:17567724-17592724 GCA_028015245.1 Cardamine occulta
TCAATAACGTGTTGGATTAATAAACCCATATGAATGGTTGACGAAAAAGGAAAGAAATACCCATATTAGTGAAATATATATATGTTAAAAGGTTTACAGAAACTTAGGGTTATGTCATTTATTATCTGGATTGGGAAAATATATTTGGACCATTCGAGTAGAGGAATCTGCAGGGCACTTGTTACTTTCATTGACCCCACGAAACCACATCTCCTTAATTATATTTAGTTGCATACGCATCTCTATCTACGGTTGCTCCTAAAACATACGAAATTATTATGCCACCACTACAAAATGGCATCATAGTCCAATAAAACATTGTTGATGATCGTTAATACTAATGTATGTGTTCGTATATATCTTCGATTATATTCTTAAACGGTTGAAAACGAATATAAGACATTCCGGCGCTCAAATCAGATACATTAGGTTTATCAACCAACAAAAGAATTTAAAGAAGTTTAATAAAGACGAAAGTAAAATCAAATCAAATGATCTCATCCTTTTGTAGAAGCTTAATTAATAGATGTTGGGGGTGATTGGTTGCAAATTTTAAAAACTTTAGAAAATTTTAAAATTTCCACAGTTATTTTTTAACCAATCAGATTTAAAAAAAAAAAATTTTAAAGTCTAAATGCTCTTTTCAAACAAATTTTTAAAAGTTTGTAGTGTAAATTTTTAAAATCTCAAAAATGAGACTTTTAAAGCTTTAGAAAAACTAAAGTTATGTATAACAAGTTTCAAATAATTTTTTTTTGTTTTGTTAATTAAGCAAAAACAATTCAAATTCAAAATAAATAAATAATTAGCATATCATTAATTAATAATTATATATCCAATTCTTTTAATTCTTTTAAGTTACATTTGAAAATTAACATAACAATTTTTAATAATAAATAATACAGCCAATTCTTTCAATTCTTTTTATAAAATTACAATAAAAATTCAAAGTAAATAATAAATTTTATAATTAACTACAGCATGTAATTGTTAATTGTTATGTAACAATTGTTCAAATAAAGTTTTATTTTGTTAATTAATTAAATTTATGTTGAAGATCTGATAAAAAAAATCACACATACAAAGAATAAACGAAAAATCATACATAAAAATAATTTATTATTTACTATTCAAAATAATTTATTATTTATTATTTAAAAATATTTAAAGTCATAGTTTCTACAACTTTTATTATCAAGCAAACGTTTATATAGTAACAGCTTCTACAACCAAAATCTCTACAGTAAAAATTTATACAGTAAAAAACCTATAGCGAAAGACTAAAGTAACAGTCCAAACCAATCGCCCCGTTAAAATGCCCCGTTAAAACTTAGAGAGACTTCTAAACCTTTTTACTACTCAAGATGAGAAAGTATTTGGTAAATTTTGATTCCATTCAAGTTTAATAAAAATTAAATTAAATTAAATCTTGTTTTTAGCATTGATAAGTGATAACACAAAATTCTAGTAAAGTTCTAAATCTCAAGCCAAATTTAAGAGGAGTGTATTGGAATGAGTATTTGGAGAGATTTGAGTTTTAATGACAAATTATGTGTTATTGAAACATGAATTTTAAAATATCTTTTAAAATCCAATGTTATTGGATTAATGATTTTAAATTATACCCTCAAATCCATTGTTATTGAAAACATGATTAGGATTTGATTTAAAAGTTTCAGGTGAGATTTGAAGAGATTTTTTAGTTAAAAATACAAAGACCCAAATCCTATGGTTTTATGTAAAATTTCAGAAAATTTAATAACAAAATTCTTAATTCACCAAAATTTCACCAAATTATCTCAAAACTCATTAAAACTTAAATCTCTCCAAATATTCAGTTCAATACATCCCCTAAATGAGTCCGATAGATACTACTCCCTCTGTTTCATTTTATTTGTAGTTTTAGGATTTTTTTTGTTACGAAATAAGTGTTGTTTTGGATTTCCAATGTAATTTTTTGATAAAATTTTATATTTTTACCTTTAGTATTTAATGTAATAACCAATGAAAAAATTTGTTTGGTGTATTAATGAGGGATAAAATAGAGAATTTTATTATTTTCTTAAATAGTGTGCAAAACCCTAAAACAACAAATAAAACGAAACAGAGGGAGTAGTAATTTTGTTATTTAAACAAAAATATTTTATTTTGTTCGGGGAGCAAAATTTTATAAATTTGTTAAAAAGACGAAAACTATGAGATACTAGTAATGCTAATAAATTAATTTCATTACGATAGGAATATAATACGATATCTTTTCATCTCCATCCATTGCTATAAAATTAACTCAACTTTCCCATCTCTATTTTCAAAAATCTCTCATCTTCTTCTTTTCTCTCTGTTTTTACGGTTCGAACCTCAAACCTTAAACCGATGGAAAACAGAAGCTCTATTAAGAACAGAGGACTGAGATTACCACCCGGCTTCAGATTTCACCCGACCGATGAAGAGCTAGTGACTCATTATTTACGTCGTAAAGTTACTAATTTACCCTTACCAGCTTCTATAATACCCGAAACCGATGTATGTAAAGCTGATCCATGGGATTTACCAGGTAATAATTTAGTGAATACAAATCCATTTTTTTTACGTCTTCATCCTATTCAATTCAAAATTTTGATGGTTTTGTATGTATGCATGATGATGCTCACAGGTGATTATGATTCAGAAAGGTATTTTTTCAGCACAAGGGAAGCTAAATACCCAAATGGAAACCGGTCGAACCAATCAACCGGTTCTGGTTATTGGAAAGCGACTGGAATCGATAAGCAAATCGGGAATAAGATCATTGGGATGAAGAAAACTCTGGTTTTCTACAAAGGTAAACCACCCAACGGTACAAGAACCAATTGGGTTCTTCATGAATATCGCCTCGTTGATTCGCAACAAGAATTATATGTAAGAAAGATTACAACAGATTCTACCAATTATTATTTTTAGATTGATTCTGTAGAAGAAACTTGGCTCAAAATTGTCTTTCTTTTTTTGGAAAAAAAAAGGGACAGAATATGAATTGGGTTTTGTGCAGAGTGTTCTTGAAGAAGAGGAGCGATAATAATAATAATAATAATAATAATAAGAGGAAAGAAGATGATCAGACAGCAGAGAGTGACGAGGAAGAGGAGAAGAAGAAGAGAAGTTGTCCGATGATATATTATGACTTTATGAGAAAAGACAGGAAGAAGAAAAGAAGAAGATGCTGCGATTTGAATTTGACCCCGACGTGTCCTTGTTGTTCAGCATCTTCGGCGGCGTCAGGTTGCTCCAGTGCTTTAACTCAGACATCTTCTAAATAATAATAATCATGAAGAAATCAGTTGTCGGGAAATTAAGTTTTGTTTGTTTCTCTAACTGTAATAATTTAGTAAGTATGATTCTTTACCAAAAATAAATAAATAAAATTACCAAGTGATTACGCAATTTAGGCCACACATTGTGATTTCTCATGGTATCACCAATAAACATACTCTTAGTTTCACATAGTTGTTCTGTATGAAGTGGACTAAACCGGACTAAACTATCTAGTTTTTGGACAGTTCATAGTATGTCGCGGCTTTAATTTATTTTTTTTGTAAAAATTGGATTGCAGCAGATTTTATTTATTTATTTTTGTCTACACTACTACAAATAGTTTTGTTTGTTCTATTTACTGCATTTATTCAAAGTTGTTTTTGGTAATGATAGACACTCTTTTAAGATAACTAGATTTTTTTTTACTTGTCTAACACCCCTTGTATTAACTGATAAGTATAAATTCAAATAAACATTTAGTTTACCAAATCCAATCGAAATAATCTCTCCAAATTGAATCATAACACAATCTATTTATTATTTGTAAATCCAAATTTTTATAGAAGAAATTGATCTATACGAAAATATGAAATCAAACTCACACTAAATTATACTATTATGTTATACTATTTATTCATAAACCCAAAAAAAAAATAACACGAACTTATATTAAACCGAAATCCTGATTAGTCAGTTTATCCAATAGTTAAAAATTGACTGACAAATATATATTTCCAAAACTTACAATGTTCCAAAATTGAAACTTGAAAGCATTAAGATGTGCTGGCATCATTAATAACGCTTGCTGACGTAACTATGAGCGAAGAATAATCTGAAAAGAAAATTGATAAAAGACGCAAAGGAATCAAAAGAGACGACGAAGTCAAGGCTCAAAGGTTTCCTTTACCTCTAAACAAACGCCTTTTTTTTTTTCTTTCTCCGCTGGTTTTGATTTTTTCTGCCATTATTAGGTTTTTTGTTCTTGGAATGGCGTAGTCGAAGCGATCATCTCCGTTCTTTGCTTTCATCGTCGTTTTCGATTTCCTTGATTCGCCGGACAAGATCGTCTCCGGCCATGAAAACCTCTCTCCGACGGTTACGAGGGGTGCTTCACAAGAATGAATCTAAGGACCGGAGAGATCCTCGAGTTTTGACTCAGAAGGACGAGCTAGCCCAGGCTTCGCAGGTGCCATATCTCTATCCAATTCGAATTTGGACTGTCTTCATTTTCTCGTTGTTAGCTGTTGATGATGAGGCGATTCTCAAATCATATTTTCGATTTTTCTCGTCGGATGTTACGTGAATTAGTTGACTATTAAAGTTTAGTGGCAACGATTTAGGAAACGGTGATGATTCAGATTTTGGATTCTGGATAATCATTTGTGTTAGTTGGGTAGTGGATCTGGAGCTTCCATTTTTTAATTTGAGCTGCTCTGTAGCTCTTCGTTCTCTAACGTGGTTAAATTAGATAATCTCCTTCACTTGATCAACCAAATGACTGATTACAGTTTTTTTTTTTTGTGTGTGTGGAGGTTTTCAATTTGAAGCGCTCTGTTTTACAAAGAAGATTACTGAAATTTTGATTAACTTGTCTGTGATTTTTATAGGACGTGCAAGACATGAGAAATTGCTATGATAGCTTGCTCTCTGCTGCAGCTGCTACTGCAAATAGTGCATATGGTAATCTGTAACCTGCAACTTCATAACTTTGCTATTCAGAATCGATCTAGCTAGAAGATAATGGTGTTTTAAAAAAAATTTATTGATTCTTAAGTTTAGCTCTAAAACTTGCACTGTTGCATTTTCATTTTGATGGTTCAATCGTGTAGGGTCTGTGCTTGAACTGTATAGACCTTAGATTTTATTTGTAATTCTGAAGTGATATTTTCCATACCAATATATGGAGATAAACATTTTCTTGTTGATAAATATATATTCTTATCATTTGCAGATTTCATTTGCTTGCAGAATTTTCTGAATCGTTGCGAGAACTAGGTGCTTGTCTTCTTGAGAAAACTGCTCTAAATGATGATGAAGAAAGTGGTAAGTTTGACACACATATTCCTTAAATACACCATATTATCTCTCTTGTTAATGTTTAAACATTTGAAACCAACAATTTGTGCATTTATCCTTTTTCCAAGTATCCTGCACATTACATATATTTCAGTTTTGAAAAAGAAACATTCTGCTTCTCTTATTCTTATGCAGGTAAAGTGTTGCTTATGCTGGGGAAATTGCAGTTTGAATTGCAAAAACTTGTTGATAAATATGTAAGTTTTTGAGATCTGGTACAAACTAGTTCAATATTTTTCAACTGACTTTTCCTTTGTCTAACCACTAAATATTATATTGTTAATTCAGCGGTCTCATATATTCCAAACAATCACAATCCCCTCAGAGTCACTTCTTAATGAACTCCGTATAGTTGAGGTTTGTTCATCTGGAATCTATATCTGTTTTACTTTTGTCAATGGTCAGAATGGCCCATGCTTGCTGTGTATATATGAACTTCCATGTTGACAGAACGAGAATTTTAAGCGTTGTTTGATATGCTTACTGATTCAGCCTTTCAAATGACAATACTTAGTAATACTAATGTGTTTTAATGGTGATGCAGGAAATGCAGCAGCTTTGTGATGAGAAAAGGTTGTTCTTGGCTTGTCTTCTTTTTCATATCTAAACATCTATTTGTGAGACGGGAAATAAAATATGACATGCCCTTACTATAATTGAAAAAAGAGTTAATGTTGTTGGTAAACGCCTATATTTTGTTCAGTATTTAGAGTTACGTGAGTTTTGGTCTCATAATTGGAATACCATTTCGTAGAGTTATTAAATGATCTCCTCTTATCAAAACTTCCTCTCATGGTAGTGGGCAAAAAGTATTCATAGAACTTTTTACCTTTCAGGAATGTTTACGAAGGCATGCTTACAAGACAGAGAGAGAAAGGGAGATCGAAGGGTGGGAAAGGAGAAACTTTTTTGATGCAGCAACTACAAGAAGCTCATGATGAATATGATAATGAGACAACTTTATTTGTTTTCCGTTTAAAATCTCTGAAACAAGGGCAAACACGTAGTCTGTTGACGCAGGCAGCACGGCACCATGCTGCACAGGTTTTCCATCTTGGGCTGTTTTTCTTTCTTCTGTTTCGATCATCAGAACACAGTCTTGATGTTTTTTGTGTGTTTCTGCAGTTATGCTTCTTCAAGAAGGCTCTTAATTCCCTTGAAGAAGTAGAGCCGCATGTACAGATGGTAACTGAGTCGCAGCATATTGATTACCATTTCACTGGATTAGAAGACGATGATGGAGATGATGAACTAGAAAACAATGAGGACGATGGTTCTGAGGTGCATAATGATGGAGAGCTGAGTTTTGAATATGGAGTGAATGACAAGGACCAAGATGCAGATTCTTCACCTGGTGACTCCTCAGAGGTGATGGTTTCATATGTTTATGGTTCTGATGATATTTCCTGTTTTTCTTTTTTGGTGCTTTTGATGATCGTTAACAGAATAGTGATACTCCATGTGACAATGTTTCTCCTAAAGGTGACAAACATGAGAAAGATTTCATAAATGTAGTTGATAAACTAGAAACGCTTTTCATAAGAACCATTTTGAAATCCTGTACCAACAAAAAGATCATGTCTCTAGATGACCCCTTTTTTCTGGACTACTTCCTGGTAGGGATGACGAATACTATTTAGAGTAGAGGGATGACGAGTGCCATTTAGAGTTGAGGGATGACAAATGCCATTTAGAATAGAGTCCGTTGAAATTGGTTAGATTATCAATATTTTGTTTTTTGTTATTTGTATTTGTATTTGTATCTTAGGCTATTTTGTTTTTCTCCCTAAAAAATGTTCGCCTAATGCATGCAGTTGGGTCATTCGGACATCACATTTCCTCTAGTTGCAGGACCAAATACTGCACAGGTAACAAAAAGCTGTATTTTACTTCTGATCCACTTCTCTGCTTTTCCTTTCCGAAAAATTCCGAGGGGATGCTCATAGTTCAAGGAATTTAATTTGTATCTTTGCATGACTTTCTTACCAGTCTTATTTTTTTCTAAGCAGGAAAAGGAGGAACGAAACTATGGGAAATCTTATTCGTTAAGGAGAGATGTTAGGACAGTGAGCCAATCAGCACCGCTTTTTGCCGAGAACCACACAAATCCGCCTTCAGAGAAACTGTTACGGATGCGATCATCTCTGACACGGAAATTCAGCACTTATGCATTACCAACACCTGTGGAAACGACAAGAAGTCCCTCATCTACCACAAGTCCAGGTAAGAACAATGTGGCTGTATCTAATCCTGCAAAGGCAATTACAAAAAAGATTTGGTATTCATCCCCACTAGAAGCTCGTGGGCCTGCAAAGGTTTCTTCTAGATCAATGGTAGCCTTGAAAGAACAAGTCCTGAGAGAGAGTAACAAGAACATGTCTTCTCAGTTTCCCCCGCCCCTAGCAGATGGACTCTTGTACTCTCGTCTCGGGACACTCAAGAGACGATCCTTTTCTGGTCCGCTAACAAGTAAACCATTACCTAACAAGCCTCTGCCTTCAACACCTCACTTATACTCGGGTCCAATCCCAAGGAATCTAGTTTCTAAGTTACCGAAAGTGTCATCAACATCTCCAACTGCTTCCCCTACGTTTGTCTCAACACCGAAAATAAGCGAACTCCATGAGCTTCCTAGACCACCACCAAGAAGCTCTACTAAGTCCTCTAGGGAATTTGGATATTCAGCTCCGTTGGGTTTGAAGAGCCAATTGGTTAGTAAACCTCTAATTACAAATTCAGCTTCTCCTCTCCCAATACCACCTGGAATCACTCGTAGCTTCTCTATACCTACTAGCAATCTTAGAGCATCGGATTTAGATATGTCTAAGACGAGTCTGGGCGCTAAAAATTTAGCCACTGCCTCGCCTCCTTTAACCCCAATGTCATTGATCCATCCACCACCATCGGCTCTTCCGGAGCGTGCAGACCACCTAACAATGTCAAAAGAAGAGGTAAACCATAAATTCTGATACTTCATTTCGTTTTTAAGTGTAAAATGGAGAAATGTTCTGATATTCGTTGTAATTGGTGAATTTGCAGAGAAAGATATAAGCTGTAATATGATTGTAGCTGCTTCAAAACCATAGGAGGAGGAAGACATTCCCTGTAGTTGCGGATACATGTAAATATCTCCTCCCATTTTAGGTTCACCGATGATTTTAGTTTCCTATTACATATAGTACCAGATCCCTGTTTTGAGAATGATGGCAACATAAATAGAGGCCTGCATTTATAAATAATCGCCGAGGAATTTTGGATTTTTTTCTTCAGTCATATAATTGTCAACTTGATGTACTCTTTTGAACATCTTCATTTAAAGTCTTCTTTACATCAGTGATGTTACTGGTTGCTAAATAGTTAGATTCTCATATGTTTACCCACTCTTTGTGCTAACGTCTGAAGCAAAAAACTTGTCTGGCCCATCAGATAAACTTTGCTTCTAGAAGGTTAAAAAAAAAAGCAGTTACAAAGGATACAAAGACAACAACTACCAATCAAACTAAAAAGAGACAAAAGCTAGCCACATTATACAGCTGAAGATCGATCATTTGCATTTACAATTACAAGGTCGGTGAAGTAGAAAAAAAAAAAAAAAGTTCCTAACTTATGATCTCCACGTATATTACACCTAACGTCGAGAGAGACTTAAGGATCTGTAGCTTTCACAAATCTGCCCTTAACACGCAACCTGGTCTCAGCTCTGGCCTTCCTCGTTTCATATCTTATGGTCTTATCATATCTGATGACACAATTACGAATTAGGATTTTGGAAAAACAATTAACAAACAAAACGGAAGTTAAAAGAAGAAGACAATTACCTTCGCGTCTTCTTCTTTTCCTTGTACCGCTGCATAGCATTGTCTCTGATCTGTGCCATCCGCTCTAGATCAGCATCTGTTGCCGCGCCCAATCTTGTGGTTTGATTACTAGTCATAGCAATCTGTTCAGTGAAATGCAAGTCACTGGAGTCCATAGAACTTTTATGTGAGTGAATGGCAGTGGGAAGATTGTTGCTCTTAGATGTTTCCTGTTTCTTGGTGGAAGTAGAACGGATAGAATCATCCTGCTATTTAATGTCTTAGTAAATAGTATCACAATTCACCGACAAAGATATACCAAACACGTACATCTTGAGTAAAAACCAATAAAATGAACCAACAACTACACATACCACATCAGTAAATCAGTTTTTAGATTGCTTTGCTATTATTACCTGGAAAGTATCTCTGGAAGGTTTCACATTGGTGGGAAGTTTATCATTCTTGAGATGAGTGAAGTTGTTGAATGTAAAAGTAGAGCCTTTAGGTTCCTCAGTGTTCCTTGACTGTCCCAAGTTAAAATCCCATATCTGCAACAACGACAATTCAACAGTGAACCAAAGACCATAAAACACAAGTATATGAATCAGTAACGTTTTCATTAGCACAAAAGCATAACAAAAGAGAAAGAGATGGACCTGAGAGCTGAGGCTATTGCAATGATTAGCAGCATTCCATTGCATAGCATTATTACCACAAGAACTTTGGTACTCTGTTGACATAAGCAAAGAAGTAAACGACGTCGTTGGAGACTGCTGAGTAATGCTTCCTCCGCCGTTGATTCTCCCTTGAACCATGTTCTCTCCTCCACCGTCTCCTTCAACGAAGCCTCCCTTCAGTAACTCCTCAAGCTGTTGAAACACTACCTGCTTAGACCTTCCCAAGCTAGGTCTTTGCTTTTTAATCGAACTATCATAAGGAACAATCAGATCTTGAACTACACTACTAGATCCACAACCCCATGGATCCAACGGAATCCCAAAATTCTCCGGCAATTTATCTTCTCCTTCTTCTTCATCTTTCTTCTTCCCTTCCAAATCGATTTCAAATACAGCTGCGAGCTCCAAAACCAAGGGACAACCAGAGAAACCTTCCACGGCGGTGCGATTATGTACTGCCGAGGAGGAGCAGCTTCCGTGAACATCCCAATCACATTCTTGACATAAAAAGAGATTATCTGTGAAGCAACGTACAGAGACTGGCTCTTTGCTACAGTTATCACAGATCTGAGAACGCACGTGCTTCCGTGACAAGAGGTTCGCCGAGTGCACGTGCTGGTCACAAGGCAAACAAAGCTTCGCTGTATCGGCTCTACAGAACAGAACCGCCGTTCTCTCGCCGCAAAATTCGCATGCCACCACACTCTCCGTCGTTGAACTAGCCATTTTTTTGTGAAGATCTTTTTTCAATTCCAGTCAAAATCTCACTGTTTCAGAAACTAGGAAGCGAGATGAAGATTATGGAAGGTGGTTTTGGTGATGAAGCGATCGATTGAAGAAGATGAGATTTGACATTTATTAAGATTTGTGTTTCGAGTGATTTCAGCTTTACTCTCATCATAATTAAATGCAAAAGAAAAGACAAAACAAAGCTATAAATCTCAATTAATGAAAATAACTCTTGTACTGGAAACAAAAAGATGAGTCGTATATAAATCAACGATTCAGAATGTAAGAGATCTAACGGTGAATAAAATTTGTCATTGTTATCTGCTTAGCTTTTAGGTTTTAAATTTTATTTTTGGCGAATCTAAAGAAAAAACATCTCAGATCACTTTTTTTTTTGTTTTGTCGTAACTCATAAAAAACGGAAGGTTTTGAGTAAAGCGCATGACTTTTAAAACATCAAATCACATTCCTTAATCACTAATCACCTTTTGGGTCTTGTAGTTATTATCTAACTCTTGTACAAGAAGACAATCATAATTTAAAGGAATAATTTAAAGGGTAAATAAACTCTCAACTTTTTCCCAAAACATTAAAAAAAACTTTTAATCTTTTTTTTTAGTTTTTTAAACCATCATTTTTTAATAAATGGTAAAATAAACCCTAGCTATTATAAAAAAATAAGTACATCATTATATTAAATTAGAAATAAAAAATAAAATTTGATTTATTAAATATTTTTTTAAATTTGAGTTTGTGATTTATTTTTGTCAAAATTGAGTTTTTTTAACAAAAATATTATTATAGATTAGTACATTCCATGTTTTAATTTAAATTTGTTCAAATTTTTCTTTTTAATAACTAACTAAAAGTAGTTAATATTAGTCACTTTTTAAAATATTTAAGTTATATTTTAAATATATCTTAATTTATATATTTAAATTAAAAATAGTTTGGTGTAGAAGTTTATATACTTTTATAATAATAAAAATAATTTTGTTTGTTTTCCTGTTAATAAGTTTGTGTGATTAAACCAAATAAATATTTATTAACATAAATTCATATTCGGTTCAACATTTATTAACATATTTATATGATTTTATTTTATTTTTTCATATTTGTATTTTTTTTAATTTAAATCTATTTACATAGGTAAGATTTTCTCTGAATATATGACGTTTGCTTGGTTCTTAAAAATTACAAATAGCGAATACAATAAATATTTTTAATTTTTATTTGTTTTCAAACTTTTCAAACTTTCTTGATTTTTATTTTCTTTTTATTTTTTATTTTTCAACTACGAATAGATATGTACATAATATATATATATATATTTTTTTTTTTGCCGGTCATGGTTTTTTTCTTAAACAGCAGTTATTCTTCTTAACATTTGTATCATCCTCTTTTTATTTGTTAATGATCATTCCAATAATTTTCCGTTCATACTTCTTGTAATTTTTATTTTTTTAAAACTAATTATAATTTACTTTTTCTTTTCTATTTTTCAAATAAAAATATATGTGTACATAAGATATGTTAATATTGCTTTTGCTGGTGTTAATATTTTCTTAAGCTATCATTTACTCTCAAACATTTTTGGATTTTTTATTTTTTTCCAAATTGATTTAGTATATTACTATTTTTCTAATTTTGATTTAACATATAGAACATTTTAACATATACAACAGTTTTCATAATTTTAATTTATTTTCGAAAATGGTTTTATAATTTGAAATAAAAAAACACATATTTATGATTATCCGCTGAAAAAGATTTCATGCATACAAGTTTTATGAAAATAAATATCCTAATAATGTTCATGGTTTATGTTAATAGAATAATTAAATTTTTACGAAATGAAATTTATTGAATATGAATTTTATAAATTTGACTATAATATCAAAATAAATTTTATCGAGTATTATCAAATATGAATTTTATGTTAATAAATGTTTATGTAGTTTAGTCACATAAACTTATTAACATGAAAACAAACAGAAAAATTATATCCTTACGAAAGTACATAAATTTCCACACCAAAATATTTTTAATTTAAATACATAAAATTAAGATATATTTAAAATATAACTTAAAAATATTTCAAAAAGCGACATTATTAATTATTTTTAGCTAGTTATTCAAAAGAAAAAGTTCAAACAAATTCGAATCAAAACACGAAATGTACTAATCTATAATATTATTTTAGTTAGAAAACTTAATTTTGGGGAAAAAATCACAAACTCAAATTTCTCAAAATAAATTCTAAATCAAATTTTATTTATTTATTTATATTTTAATATAATGATGTACTTATTATTTTGATAATACTTAGGGTTTATTTTACCATTGATTAAAATGTGAGGGTTTAAAAACCCACAAAAATTGAGAGTTTTTTAAATGTTTTTGAAAAAAAATCAGGGTTTTTTACCCATTTTTCCTAATTTAACCTAAGTTTTGTCAGAAATAAATAACCAAAAAACTATTTAAAATTAAACTTCCCAGTGATTTAACCTCTGGTTTTATTGTAAAAAAAAAAACGTTTTTGTGTTCCTAAACTAGAAAGAACTATGCTTTATCTTTAGACTTGGTAATTATGTTGTCACATTGGTTTCTTGTCTCAAACGTTATTCGTGAATGAGGAAATGTGATTTAAATTATCCATACATGATAGATATAACAGAAAGAATCCAGATACATGTCAAGGCTTTTTAGCCAATGTTTATGCAAAGCCCAAGTCTAAGCCCATAAACTTAAAAATGAAAGACAAAAACTAAAAAACACGACAACAAAATCAGTAGAGCCCTACCTAATAGGGATGACAACATGCTGTTCCTCTGCAAATCAGAAGTGAATAAATGTTTCTGAGATTCTCATAATTTTTTGCATCTATTGTCACGCATTGGGGCAGAGACATTAAGTAAATCGTTTAAGCTAGATGGCCATTGTCAGCAATTTATATATAAAAAAAATTAAAATTTGGATATTGGGTTGCACGAACATACTAAACCCGGTCGTGAATTTATGTGGCGTTGAACCAAGCATCTAAATCTTGCAAGGTTAGGCTTAGAAGGTAAATAAATATTCCTTTAGAAATTGGGCACCTTACGTGGCAAATGATTACTGGATGAGTTATCGTTACTTTTTAACATTTTAATAGCAGAGGAAACGGAGTGTTAGTTTTCGCACCTTTATTAGTGTTGTTTTTAACTATGTTATCTTCGAATGCCTTTAAACGTGGATGCTTGTCCTCGGAATCTAGGAGATTCTCTATTCCTGCACATTTCACAAATTTTGATTTCTTATTATGTAGACTAAATTCGATTTCAACCATAGATATCTACTAGTGTATATATAATGGACTTCAATAATGTAATTACCACTATTCTTTAACGAATTAACGTTCATTCATTCAAATGATCTCTAAGACAAATATATGAATCATAATAACGAAAAGTACCAAACTCTTTTTAGAAAATCCTTAAAGCCAGCCAGCCACAAAAAAAAAAAAAAAAAAAAAATGGAAACTGGAACTGCAAGAAAGTTAATATTTTGATTTGGGTTTTGAAAAATCCGAAACGAAAAAGCAAAATGGTAGTATTTGGTTTCGATAAAGAAGGAGAGGAGACCCACACACATACAGAGTCACAGACACACTTTGGCGTCTCTTTCGATCTGAAACATCTCTGTCACTCCTCAGAGATTCCCTTCTTAGGCCCCATTGTCTCTCTTTCTGTATTTTACAACTTTTAAAACCTTTTTACTACCAATATATCAATTATTTCGTAAAAGTAAATTATTTTTGTTGGAAAATAATAATAAAAAAAAAGAACTACACTGGATTGGAGTGGTGGTCGCTTTCTCTTTCTACAGTTCCAACAGATTCCTTTGCACTTCTCTTCTTTCACTCTTTTCATTATTTTCATTTTTGGGTTAAACAAATTTACGGAAACGTCATTATCCTCCAGACTATACCTTTATTCCCAATATATATTGGTATATAATGTAAAAATCTTATTGCCACTACTATATATATTTGTCTATCACAATTCCTTCTTTCTATCTTTTTTTTTTTTGTATTTTTGTAAAAAACAAACTGTGATTAGTTATCTTTGCATGTGTGTGTGTGTACGTATGCACATATCATGATAAGGTTTTTTTTTTACAAGTTCAGTAATAAACGTTATAATAGTTGAAGTTATACATTATACCTGTACCTAATATCTTAAGTAACCACACTACACAAATATAGCATGCTTCATGTTTGTACCTAAATCTTAAATATCACATGGTCTTCGATAGTTTTGGTGACAAATTAATTATATTTAATATTAGTTTTCTTTTCTCGTCTTTATTCTTTTGTATACGTATTGTTACATAAACTGAAGATGAAAGTGGGAACATGGTGACGGTCTTGACTTTTTATTTTTATTTTTTATCGTGATGTTCTTGACTTTATTATTTAAAAGATTTGTGAATTGACATACAATAAAACCTTTATAAATTAATAATCTCTCTAAATTAATAAATTATTTCGGTTTTGAGTTGGACCGGTGTAATAATTAACATATTTCGATCAGATAATAAATTTTTTGAAATCTCTATGTATATTATCTCATTAATAAAATAAATTAATAATCATATAAATTTATTGTATATATAAGACATTTTAATGAAATATGATTTTAGTATTATTTATTTATTCATAAATTTGTAATTTTGTTGGAGTTTATCTCTATTTTTTCTTTAAATATAAAAAATATATCATATTATCTTCTCAGATTGCATCAAAAATTATAAAAAATAATTTATATGCAATGATTATTTCTTAATGTGTAAATGCATTAAAACATATCGAAATATTTTTTCTATTTTTCTACTTTTTATATAACTTTTTTTTGAAATTCGGAAAATTTTCTATAAATTAATAACCTCTATAAATTAATAAAAGTCTCTGATTCCAATATTATTAATTTGTAGAAGTTTTACTGTATATATATGAAAAATTTCACAATCTTAATAATTGCAGCTAAAGATCGAGAGCCTTTACACGCAAAAATAATTTACTCTAATTGGCTAAAATGTTGACATTTTGCCTTTACTTTTTTTTTAATAATAATTTGGTTGACTTCTTCTAGAATAAAAATCTTTACTCTTCCATTATTTTGCTCCACGCATCATATTGCATTATTAGGCTTGGCTATTTTTTAAATTGTCACCTCATGGCCAGATTCATTTCATGTTCGAGGTTAAAACTTTATCGTCGTATCCCATGAATATCATCCTGGTTGCTATTGAATTTTTATGTATGCACCAAACCTCAAGCCTTCGAATTATGATAAACCTAATAAGTGGCTGGAGCACGAGACTAATGATCGTTAGGTAAAGGGGATTTATATACGTTGGATGTTTCTACGACGTACACTTATATTTTGTAGATGTTGAACGGAATTGGATTTTTGAACTTGTATATTTTAATAAACGCTTATTGGCTTTAGGAAGTTATCTTCAGCTGCGTTTTACTATCACAAACTCTTTTATCCAATTAAATAATTTGAAAATGTTGATAGTGATCGTTTTGGAGATACAACGACCATGGACAATATATATTTAGGTTGGATGTTTCAAGTTGCTCTTGAAACAAATAATATTTCAATAGCTAGTTGCAGGAATGGAAGGCTAGTTAAGATACATACATAATACCAATAAAGCAGAATAGTATTGAGGGATAAAAAGTTAATCCCAACAAACTTCTCTATATCCAAAAATCCAAAACCCGAATGGAAAAAAAAAAAGAGAATACTAATGTAAAACCTATATTTATTTGAAAATTTATATGAAATTTTTAATATGAATCCAAATCAAAACTAAAACCTAAATTTATATGAATATTTAAATATGAATACAAATGTAAAACCTAAATTTATACGAATCCAAATCAAAACTAAAACCGTACTAAACCAAATCCATGTTAGATTAAAACTCTAAAAACCCAAAAAAACTCCATTTACTATCTAGAGAATGAGATTAATAAATATACTGTGAGTCTGTGAGCTGTTTTTTTGTTTTGTAAATTTTTAAGATTTCAAGGCTTAAAAAAAAACGAAATAACAGAATAAAGGAAGTTCCGGCATTCTTTTCGATAGCTACGTTAATTATATTTAAGTTTGCCACTTTAACCCTTCCCAAGATTTAAACTTTTATTCTCCTCTTATTTTAAACCGGACACCTAACCAACACACCACGCGCAAGCTAATACTCACGCGCCTAACCGGCGCGTGTGCACCTAATGGTCATACGTTTTCAACAACACGGTAACACGGACGTGAGACAAAGTGCGAGCCTCTGTAGTCACTTTGGTCTCTGACAGTTACGGGTCCACTTTCTCTTTTACCCAAATATCTTCACGCGCTTCTCCTAAAGTCGCGTGAACTTTTAACCAACCAACCCCAATGCTAAATTCCCGAAACTACCCCTCTCCCTGATTTTTGTTTTCTACCTCAGTTTTTTTTTCTTATCAAAATAAAATCTCTAAATTTGTTCCTCTCTCTCTTCTCTGCGTCTTTGAGAGGAAACAAAAAAAAAAAAAGATGAAAGCACCGAACATGGAGACGATAACGGAATCTCTAGAGAAATCGATGCAGAATTGTTCTTTGAATGATCGGAGAAGAAGGGTCGGAGATGGATTTGGTAGATCGTCGACGACGGATGAACATACTCCGATCTCAGATAGAACATTGGAGCTCAATTCTCACATATCTCTTCCTTGTCACTGGGAACAGTGTCTTGATCTCAAGGTAACAAAACAAATGAGATTCTTCTTTCTTCTTTCTTTTTATTTTTTGCTTTCTAGGTTAAATCAATCACTACAGAAACTTCGAACTTGTGTCGTTTTCGTGTTTTGGACTGCATTTAATGTACTATGGGAGATAAATTTCGATTTTAATTAAATGCTTTTCTTGTTTCCTTGTGATGCATTTATTGCTTTAGACAGTATACATATTTGCTCATATGGCTTTTGGTTTCAGGCTATGTGTTTAAGATGTTTGGTTTTTTCTTTATTTGGATAATCTGCTTTTAAATTCATAAAATTTTTAATGGCAAAAAGTTTAAAGGCTTGACCATGAAACTAAGTTCTGAGTTTTTTTTGCTTTTGGATAAATAGAAAAGAAGATTTTTATATTAAGCTTATTTGATGCTTTTTTCAGCCAATCTTTCATATCCTAGATACGATTATTCTTCAAAGGAAAAGAAAACAAACAAACATTTGTTCAATGATTTGTCTGAGAGCTACCACAAATATACATATAAAAAGTACATAGTCATTTGCTAATATATAGATCTAGGACCAAAGCTTTTTTTTGTCTTACAATTTGCAAAGAAATTAAAGTAGAGTACTAAGAAAAAGATTTTTAAAAAAACTTTATTTTGGTTTTAGCCGTCGTAACATAAAAACTTTTTTTACTTTTTGATTGAAATCTAGAGGTTGTTTTTTTTGTTTTGTTGTTGTTTTAGACAGGAGAGATTTACTACATAAACTGGAAAAATGGAATGAAAGTGAAAGAGGATCCAAGGAAAGTGATAAATGCAGCAGATCATGATAGTGGAGAATCATATGGAACCGTGTGCTCAGAAGAAGATAGCTCATTTTACGACAGCGAAGAGTCTTCATCAGAGTCATCTCCATCATCAAGAGAGAATCACAAAGAGGAAGATGAGGAAGAAGAAGAAGATGTGCTTGTGGTTGCTGGATGCAAAGCTTGTTTCATGTACTTCATGGTTCCTAAGCTTGTCGAGGACTGTCCCAAATGTGCAGCACAGCTTCTTCACTTTGATCGACCATATTCTGCTTGAATTCAAAACCCCTCTCTTTATTTTTCTTTTCCCTTTATTATTCAAATGAGAATTTGTTTAGGTTTATTCCACTTTCTTTCTTTAATCTTATATTGTTATTCTCTTGTGAGTGGCGTTAGCACGAGTTTCAATGGCAAAAATTTTCAGAGAGTAAAATGTTAAAATGAGTCGGAAAATTCGAAGAATGGCAGCATTTAAATAAGAGTTAGTATAATGTGAAGGGGATGTGTTAAACGAAGAGTTGTTGCATTAAAGTTGGTCAATGAAATGAGCCGAGAGGAATCGCGCGCCTCTTAAATGAATAAAGATGAGTACTAGTAGTACTAATTATAATGATTGCAACATGTGACTCCACCACATTTCATGATTTTTTTTTTGTTGGTATCAGAATCATTCTCAACAAAATTTAGCTAAATTGTTTCTTGGAAACCTTTTTCTTTTATTACTTGTTTCTTTTTTTGGTGAAATGTTACTTTTGTTTTCTTTATTTATTATCTGGGATAAATAAGGAAAAAAATATCACAACTAAAAACGATGGAAACATATGATCAAATTCCAAGCTATCAACAAGGAGCGATGATATTAATTATCCTTTTATAGAAAATGTTATATCACGGATTTTGGTATGTTATTTTTCTTTACAGGTGTTCAAATCTATAAAAATATATGTTTAGTGTGCTGTAAATTTTTATTCATAATCGTTTTATGTGTTAACCATGTTACATATGTTGGAACACAAAATATGATATATAATTTGTTGTTTTATTTAGTATTTGAACCGGATACAACCATATATACTAAATATATTAAAGAATTGTGAGATTAGAGTTTTAGATGGTTGTTATATACACATTTTTCAAAACCGAAGCACTAAAGTAATGCTTTTAAAGCTTGATACTTAAAAATTTGTTTCTGGTCATTGGGTCACTAAATCTATAATAACCGTACTTTATTACGAATAAATGTTGTACTTGGTTAATTACATCCTACAAATTTGAGTTTCTAAATACTGCATATTAATCGTATGACAAAATATGTGTTACTGGTTAAAAACTGGGGTTTGAAGAGAAAATGATCAGACATGTCCCAGTTGTGCCAACGACAATTTTTGGTTCAAGGCAACTTGCAATACACGTGATTCAACTCAGCCTACGGATCACAAAGAAGTAAGTTATTTTATAATTCTGTTGAGGGTGGTGTTTCAATAACAAATACATGGTTTAATTTTTCTGTTTTGAAATAGTTTATGTCATAATTGCAAAAAAAGTTGCAAAATACTCTCTCCGTTTCATATTAGTTGTCGTTTTAGATCTTAAAACTCGTTTCATATTAGTTTTCGTTTTATCTTTTCAATGCATATGTTTGATAAGATTTCTAACTTTGTCTCTTTTGTTTTAATGTCCTGACCAATGAAATAAAATCAAATAAACATTAATTAGAGGTAAAACAGAAAAATCAAATATTTTCTTAATATGTGTGAAACAACCTTAAACGACAATTAATTTGAAACGGAGGGAGTACAAAACAAGAAATGTCTTCCCATACGTCATTCGTAGAGCATTTAAAATTGTTTATTTTCTAAAACAACTATTATAGGATTGAATTATTTAGAAAACATCCGTCTTCCATCAGTAGTTTGGAGAGTAAAGGAAAGTGCAGAGCTTATTAGAACTAGTTTGGAATTTATCAGTTGATGCTTATACGTTGCTCATGGAGTTGAGATAAATATCAAAAAGATAGTAGAAAGGTGTAAACAAGAAATCTGTTCAGTTCAAGAGATGTGTGGAGAAATATTTTTTGAAAATGTAATTTAGAAAATGATTTTTCCTTATTGTATCTAGGTTAAATCTATGATAACACGTCTCATACGTATATGAATGTATATACAAAAGAGGCGTGTACTGCTAAAGATAGCCGAAAAAATAGAAAAGAAAAACAAATTACTTTGTTTCGGTCTAATCGAGTTACTTCTAATTGTTCACAGATCGTGTGTAGCTAGATATTGGTCGGTGTCTTAGTGTCGAGTGATTCTTACTAGGCAAAGTCTTGTTGTAAAGATTGTCCAAGTGATATCTTGTGGATGTTCGGAGGCTGTAGGCACGTTGCCGAACTACCTCATTAATTATCTTGTGCTCATGTTTTTGTTTTTTCAGTAACAAATTATAACTTCAGTTCCCATAAACTATCTTCTAACCCAAACTCTTATTTGATCATTTCAGTGCTGATAATACAAATAGTACAGACTATGTAAGAAACAACAGTGACGAGATATTTTCCGAGGCAAACCCGAATGGCAAAAGCTGTAAAAAATAGTGAACGTACTCTATTAGGAATGTTTTCATAAGTAACAAGAATAGTATAAAAATAGCATATCATTTGAAAGCAAACACGTGTTATATTTACCAAAATTTTAGTCACCTAAAATGGCCAGCATATTTTTGAATATTCATTTCTCAGATAATGTATAAGAGATTTATTACCAGAAAGATAATTATTATAGAGATTTGGTGAATGAATTTTTCATAATTATTGATAACAAAATTTGGTATATTTGAAATGATTTTTTTTCTTTTCTTTTGGTATATAATTCATCAAATCTTTTCTTATAGACAGACAGGTTTCGTAGATCCGAACATACTCCGATCTCAGATAGAACATTAGAGCTCAATTCTCACATATATCTTCCTTGGCACTGGGAGCAGTGTCTTGATCACAAGGTAAAAACACACAAATGAGATGAGATTCTTTTTTTTTTTTTAATTTCCTTTTTTGCTTTCTACGTTAAATCGAGATCACTACAGCAACTTCGAACTTGTGTCGTTTATGTGTTTTGGATTGCATTAAAATGTACATTGGAGGATAAATTTAGATTTTAATTAAATTATTTCTTGATTCCTTGTGATGCATTTATTGCTTCAAGACCCTATATTTGCTCATAGGGTTTTTGCCTTTTTGGTTTCAGGCTTTGTGTTAAAGATGTTTTGTTTTTTAGAATCCTTTCTATGGATAAATCTGCTTTTAAATCTTTTTGCAGAAATTTTGCATGGCAAAAAATTTAAAGGCTTGACCATTAAACTAAGTTATGAGATTTTTTTCTTATGGATAAACAGAAAAGAAGATTTTATATAGCTTATTTGATGCTTTTTCATGAAACATTTGTTCAATGATTTGTCTGAGAGCTACCACAAACATACATATATAAAGTAGATAATCATAACTAATATATAGATCTAGGACCAAAGCTTTTTTGTCTTGCAATTTGCAAAGAAAGTAGAGTACTAAGAAAAATATAAAAACTTTATTTTGGCATTAGCCGTATACATCAAAATGAGTTAAACATTTTTACATTTTGATTGAAATCCAGAGGTGGGTTTTATGTTGTTGTTTTAGACTGCAAAAAAAAACAGAAAAGTGATGAGTGCAGCAAATCATGACATTGGAGAATCGAAGGGAACGGAGTGCTTTGAAGAAGATAGTTCATATTACGACAGCGAAGACTCTTCATCAGAGGAAGAAGATGTAGAAGTAGAAGAAGAAGAAGTGCTTGTGGTTGCTGGATGCAAAGCTTGTTTGATGTACTTCATGGTTCCTAAACTTGTTGATGAGTGTCCCAAATGTGCAGCACAGCTTCTTCACTTTGATCGACCTCATTCTGGATGTCCTTGAATTCAAACCTGTCTTTATTTTTCTTTTCCCTTAACTATTCAGATGAGAACTTGTTTATGTTTCTTAATAATTGTTATAACTTGGTGGTTTCTCTTGTGAGTGGCATTAGCCCGAGTTTCAATGGCAAATTTTTCAGACAGTAAAATGTTTAAATGAGACTTTAAAACTTAAAATCAAGCCGAACCGGAGGGCACCGACCCAAATTGAATTAAACCGGAAAAACTGCCAATTAAGCTCGTCACGATGTTTGCAACCCAACACGTCGACACAACCATTGCCAAGTGCCTTCCCGTCGATAAAACCAACCTCTTCGTTTTAGATTACGGCTTCACACCATTTTCATAAAATAAAATGATAAAATGAGAGATTGTCTTGCATCTATCTTGTGAAATATTTCTCAAACGATCATCACTTTTTAAATCAAACTTCTTTGAACTTTCCTTTGCCAAAACGAGTTGCAAATCTAAAGCTTTCACAATGACATCTTACCATGTTTCTCATGACTCATATCGACCACCAGGCAACCCTCAAAATCTTTTTTATATATTACCTTTTTCTTCTTAATGTTTTTTTTTCTATATATGACAACTAATAACAGAAATGATTCAACTCACATGCATGTATATGATTAATTATGAATTTGTATGAATTTTGCAGGCCCTTCTCCACTGTACCAACCAACAATAGAGGCTCCAACTCCACCGTATCCACCAACTATAGAGGCTTCACCGCCACCGTTTCCACCAACCAGAACGAGGTATCAAGACTACTACGGTGGTTATGGTCAGCTACATCCACCGCCGCTACGTCCATATAGATCAGATGAATACTATGGAGAAAGAGAATATGAGGGTTGCTTTCCTTTTCTCAGAAGCTGGTAATTTCCGATGTTAACCTATTAATTGTTTCTTTCTCTATGCTTGTTTTTTACCTATTGAAAGTGTTAAAAGAGGTTTTGGTTTCTTTATTTAAAAACTATGATAATGATAATTATGTCACGTATTTAGTTGTGTTAATCAACTCAATTTTAAAAAGGAAGAAAAGAGTAATCTCTATTACTTCTTTTGGAATTGTACAGTTTGGCGACGCTCTGTTGTTGCTGGTTCGTGCAAGATTGTTGCTTTCGAAGTCGTTTCTAATTCTTATGGGAGAATTTTACTCTTTATATACGTCTACTTTTAATCCGCTTTATAAGTTGTATTGTGCAAATTAGAATTTTGGTTGTTTTGTTTATGAAGCATGGACTTCTGATATAATAAAACCAAACATAATTAGGTTTTGAAAAGTGGCATGAGAGTATGAGACCTTATATAATTTCTTTCTTCTGAAAGTCTTGAAAACTCAAGAACAATACATATTTGATATTTCATCACATTTCTACAATCAATTTTCCAAGTATTTTCCTTTCTCGCCCTGAATAAAAATATAAGCCATTTTTGGGCATTGTTCGCCAAATGATGTAACTAATGTTTACTTAATTACAAGTTCAGAAAATGGTAAAAAAAAATCAGAATTCTTCAGGGAGAGGATGACCAGCCAAGAACGCCTTAAACAACACAAGCGCTCTCGCGGGTTGCGAGAACGGTACCTCATGAGCCGCTCCTCTCACAGTCGCGAATGTCAATATATCCCCATAAACCTGCGTCCATCCACCAACCTGTAACACCAAAACCGTATTCAAATCGAAACCTATCAATAGTAGATTAAGAAAACACCACGAAATTGAGAACCCTAAGATTTAGTCATTATGCTAACCTGTTGCCCTGCGAACCAAACTCGATAAGGCACGGTTGTTCTCAGTCCCAACTCTTCAGCCAGTCGCTTCACTAATGTTCTTCTTCCGGTTAACGGAATCACGGAATCTTGATCTCCGCTGTTATGTTTACAAACAGACACATCAAGACAAGTTTAACAGAAGTTCACTACTCTAGTACGAACATTGATTTACCTGTACACAAGAACTGGAACTCTAGCTTTAACAAGACTTCCTACTATATTTATCGTTGGTACTTCCACATCAAGTACTTCGTAAGCCAGCACACTGTCATCATCACAATTAAATGAAATGCTAATATTTTTTGTAGCATTTAGTATATATATAATGTTTCTAGCATTTTTTCCTATAAAACAATTAAATGCTAATACAAATAAACTGAAGTTAAACATATTTAACCGAACTGAAATAACCAATATTAGTAAAATTTCACCATTTTTTTTATTAAAAGTATTAACTAAAAGTATATTTGACTATAATATGGTATATATTAATTTTTTTGGGTTTTTTAAATCCAAACCAAACAAGAACCTAAAACCGAACCGAAATTTTTCAAATAGAACTGAGCGGGACCCAAAAAAAAAAAACAATTTCGGTTAAATGTTTACGAAAGGAAGTGATATTACTTGCTGCAAACAGCCCATTTGCGAGTTCCGACAAGCCGAGCATGTAGAGCTTTCTGCACATCTCTCCGGTTAAGATAACTAACCGTTTCATCTTCTACACACACATCCACCGTCTCTCCCACTTGCTAAACCATTCAAAGCGAATCACTCACAGAAAAAAAAAAAAAAAAAAAAAGCTGAAATATACTACTTTTATTTGGTTTGTGAACTCACTTGAGGGTTAACTACTTTGGATTGAGATAGCACTGAAGGAATGCAGACGTCAAGAGTGACGTCATATTTGTCTACGAATCTACTTGTTTCGGTACTAACTTGACTCATTACTTTAGAGCACATACTTGACACTGCTCCTCTGTAGTACTCACTCACATATCTTGAGTAATTACAATAAGATGTGAACATTTTGTAAGTTGGATCTGATATCAACCCATGAGACCAAAAATACTCTGCTCTTGAATTGAAATCCGTCGTGAACTCCATAACCGGATTGCCAATCTACAAAACCAAGTGTTG
>CM051374.1:17592824-17692824 GCA_028015245.1 Cardamine occulta
AATTTAAAGACATGAACCCCATAAAAATAATTAACAAAGAAAAAGTTGAGGAGGATATATGTGAGTAGAAGAAACTCACAGCAATGCCCTTAAGATTAAACAATTTGAGCTTCTTGTTGTACTGAATCATAAGCTGAGCCAACTGAGGAACATAATGGCCTAAAATTTTGAAATTTATTTAATACGTTTTTACCAACGAAACTAGGGGTTTTCAAAGAGTGTTAAAAACTTACCAGCGTAGCTTTCACCAGTGATGAAGAGAGTTCTGTTGAGATACTGAGGGAATTTGAGGAACCATCTTTGTAAGAACTCAAGGTTGTCTTTTGCTAAAATATAGCATTTGTTCGAAAATGGGTACAAAAGACAAAGATTAGAATGTTTTATATTGATGACAAACAAAAATAAACAAAGAAGAAGAGAATAATCTTCAGAATATGATCTGGATTCTGCAAAAAGGTGTAATTATTTTTTATTTTTTCCTTTTTGTCAGACTGAGAAAGAACAACATACAAAAGCTAAAAAATTTCTGGGTAACGTATATTTTATTTCCCTATAAAAGCAATCAAACAATAAAAGGATCGCATGCACCACAGTATCATCATCACAAAATGAAACTTATTACCAAAAAATAAAATGAAAAAAATTAGAAAAACTGAAATTCAAAATCTGTACTCTTGAAAAAATAAGCTTCAACATGTAGGAATAAGAAACATAACAGTTCATGTGTGAAAAGTACATCTGGTAATTACAGAATAAAGTAATTTTTGGTTTCCAAAAGAGAATCTAAAAATAGAAAAAGGGGGAAAAGGCACAAAATTTTGGTTTCTTCTACAAAAGCCTAAATCCAAGAGAGAAACAGAGGATTCGATTTATAAGGGGTTTGAATTATTTTATTTCCAGTCAGAAATTGGGAAATGAAATAGAGAAAATTCAATTAAAATACCAGTGATCTTATCATTGACACCCTCATACAAGGAGCTCTCAGTTGCATAAGAAAATCCAACTCCAACAGGTGTCTCCAGATACAACATATTAGCCTCTGCACATTTTTAAAACCAATTATTATTTAATCAAAAGATGCAAAATTCGAATTATGCCAAAGGACTTACCTTGATTCCAGCTATGTTGATTCCTCACCAAGACTGATCCCTTTGGCCTAAAAGGTCCATTCTCAGAGAATGCACCAACACCTAATGATGAACAACCAGGTCCTGCGTTTTTACCCTAAATAATCAACTTTATTTTCTTCCTAATCTTTAAGTTTCAAAAGCATAATCAAGAAGATGAGAGATCCTAAAATGAATTTCGAGTTTAGTAAAAGATTAAATATTTAACCTCCGTTGAGCCAGAGGACGAGAGGCTTAGAGATGGGTTTGGTTTCAGCTTCAGCCAAGTAGTAGAACAGAGCTCTCTGTTTCTTCTCGTCTATAGTGACATAACCCGAGTACTGCTGAAACCCAACCCGTGGTTGACCGGGTAAACGGGTGATCCGGTCAGCCCGGGATAAGATACTGGAGCTCACTGAACTCAGAGCTTGAAGCAGAATTAGTGCAGTCGCCATTGTTAGGCATTGTAAGCGAGACATTGTGGTTCTTCTAAGTCAATAGAGAAGAATGAAAGAAGACTTTTGGGTTTTGTTTTTAGTTTTTCTCTATTTGGTATTGGCATTTATAACAAGAATCCACCCTATGTTTTTTGTTTTTGGTAATATCGGTATTTTGTAAATACTTTCTTCTCTGCAAAAGCCGTAAGCCGCGTGATTTACAGGTTAGGTTCATTTATAACTTTTTGTTTTAAAAGAAAAAATTTACAGGGATTCCAACTAAGTAAAATTGTACGTAGTGGCCTTGTTGTGTTACATATGATATACTCTCATATAGAACTAGTATTTGGCTAATATGGGTCATGTTGGCAAAATTTTCATGTCATTAATATATTTCAGTTAACTTTTCACAGTAAACAATGAAGAAAGGTTAGAAACGGTTGGTCAGAAGCAAATGGCGCTTGGCGTGGCTGGACTTCACTCACACAGTGACACTCCCAAAAAGTCTCATTCTTCATTATCATTTTTCTTAAATTTTATTCGTTGCCTTGCCATTTAAAAGTTGGAAAAAGCACACGAATGTGGTCCTGCTTCTATAAAATTTTAGGCATGGTAGAGAAAAACACTCAAGTAAATAAGGCAAAAGATTTGAGAAAAATTATAGAGAAAAGATGTGGATGCATATATATAAAAGAAGCTTCCGGCAATGGCAACCATTGAATAGTGAACACTATTATCCCTGTCAAGTCTGAACTGTGTATACAGTTTTTCTATTACCTTTATGAGTTTCTTAGATTTCTTTTGGATAAAGAAGTTCTTATATTTCAAAGAAAAACATTATGAAATTCATGATTAGTATTTCAAGTAAATTTCATATTACATGTATATGTATATATTTTCAAACAGCTATGTATTTTTTTCTCATAAATATAGTTTAAACCATGAAGATATTGGACACCCCAACTACTGTATATAGTAAAATCACACATACATAAACATAAAAGAAAAAGAACAAAATTCTGAAAGATTCATATGCTAAAAGTTGATGCTTTCAATCCTACGGCGCTTTTGAACCATGGTAAACTAATTTGGAAATTACATAAAAAAGATTATTAGGTCAAATTGAAAAGGGTCTGAACTTTGGAAGAAAAAGTTCATTAAAATAATTGGAAATCAATGTGTTTATCTTTCTCAAGCTAGTTTTATTAGGATTCGGGAAATGGGGGCAAAAGTGTATGATTTGGTGGGGTTTGTTAATTTAATTTCAAAGAGCAGCCACATGCCTATCTCACCCACTTCTTTATTTTATAGTTTCACCCAATTTCATACCTTTTGTCTTTCCTTTCTCTTCTTCTCTTTATCGTTATTGTATCAATATATATTAACGAAGACTTAAGGATACATTCTTACTAACTGAACATCAACTCTAACTTTTAACTCTTGTACAGTATCTTAATTTTTTTTAAGTTGAATTTTTTAACCCCACTTAACAGATTCCTTGAATGAGATGACGTTAATGTAGTCTGCAATATGGTTTCCAATTTTTGGTACATAGTCATCATATATGAAGTATTTATTCATGTGGGCATGTGTGGCTGGCAATCATTTTGAATTGCTTCTTCTCAGAGAAGCGAAAGAATGCTTATGTACCCCCAACCCGACAACCCCGCAGGGGCTCAGCCTATAGCCTAATCAACCCAACTAATCAACCTGATATGACCTGTTGGGTTTCAAGGCCATATCAAGTCTCAAATTCCGCCATATGGCGAAGATATTTCGAGGTCGGGAAACGAATTTGGTTTTTACGGGTTTGGGTTGATGGCGTATAAGTTCTCGTTTGCTCTCTGGTATAGAAAAGCTGATGCTTCCACCCTGCACACAGACGATGAAAACTATTTACAAACAAGAAGAGACCAGTTATTTTTTTCTATCTTTAAAAGGAGACCAAGAGGGTCTTACCAGCCAGGATGAACAACAAATCTACCTCTGGTTAGTGCCCAATTTACCTGCTTAAACAAACACATTCTCAGAATCTGCCCAAAAAGTTTTTTTATCTTCGGCCCAACAGTTAAAATGTTGCAGAGTTCTTTTACCTTATCGGTTCCAAGAGAATTGGTGACAACATGAGTGACATGTTCATCCACTTGGGTTGTGCAGACAGCTCCAAACTGCTCAGCAGTTTGCCACAAGGGATTCAAATGTGGTTTGGCTTCACCCACTGGGATTATCCGACTAAATACAATCCGACAACCAGCCAATATCTTCCGTTGCTCCGAAGCTAAAATATTTCTCACATCAACTTCGTCTAGTGAAGTGTGCGAGAAGAAACTTTTATGTATGTTCTCAATAACCTGTACAGTGAAAGGATGTGATGATGCTGAGATCCAAAACGAAGAGTAGATAATAACATAACAAGGTGCAATAAGACAAAGTGCAGACCGCTAATGAAGATGCCAATGTGCCCTCCTCAGGTACTTCATCGCGATCTAACTCAAGCAGAGAAGGACCATGAAGCCCAAATTGCCGTCTACTGCAGGGGAAATATAGATATCTGCCACACAAGACAGTTAACATCAGCAGACAAATATTATCACTACAGTCTCATGTTAGCCATAGTGCAAAAGATGATACCTTTCAACAGCTATTAAATTCATTTTGTTACGAGGCCACACTCGGACAGAGTCATCTATGATCACCACAGACGATTCCATACCCATAACTCCTTCTAAATCTTTGCTCTTAGGTACTCGTTCATCTCCATCAATGGGATCTCCATCATCTCCTTTCGATATGACTCGTCCATTGAAGAGAACCCCTCTGGGATCAAGCAGCTTGGCCATCTCTGTAGCATACAATTTGTTCCCCATAGTGTAAAGATGTAACTCGTACAGCTTGCTAGCCTGAAATTCATAAGGAAAGTTACAGTCGTGTCTTTTTCATGCAGAGTTAACCAGAAAGAAAATATTATTAACTGATTCACCTTCTCCAAAAAATTCCAAATCCCTGGTCTCAATTTAGTCCACATTGCCATGTGAGGAAAGCGAAAGAGATGTCTGTATGGTTTCTCACGATCTTGTTCTTCCTTCTTTCTCAATATGTCCTCGTGGCGGGGTTCAACCTCATTAAACTGAAAACGATTAAAAAACCAACATTAGAAAGAATACAAGAAAATTAGGCAAACTAGAAGGAAGATAAACTAACAACCTTAGCTGAATTGAGAAGGGTGTGGTCTATATCCAAGACAAGAGAGAGCTTTTTAGATGCAAACATTTTTTTCTGTTCCTCCAATCTCCGAAGTCTCTCTTTTTGAATAGCTACTCTCTGCACGTCATCATATCCTTCAAATAGGTGTTCCACGTCTCCCCAACTGTTCACAGAACAAGTGGGACCAGCTGCAGCCGTTACTGATGCTGCTGAAACTGATACACCCTCCTCTTGGTCGTTGCCATTTGAAGGATTATGTTTAACATCTCTCTCTGTCTTAACTTCTACTGGATTGCTAACTTGTTGTGATACGACAACCATATCAGCAATACTTTTCAGGTTTTTGGTGAATTGTGTTGAAAAATCTGGTGTCTTTCCACTGACAAGTTCACCCGAAATTTTCATTTTCTTGGTATCATTCTGGCTGATAGTTTGCCGTGGAACAAGCTGCTGGGAAGGCGTTTCTAACTGTTCTGTCTTACCCTTCTTAGCCAAGGTTCCCAAACTGAGGGAGTCATTCACTTTAGACTGCTTTTCCACCAAAGAGTCTGTTCTTTGAAGAGAACTTCCATGCAGGAATCGGCGAGGATCACGTGCTTTCATGGAGATGTTTCCAGATTTGACCTGAAGGATCCAAAAAATGAGTTATACTTAAAAACAAATTGAAAGAAAAGGTTCTACAATCCGTCTATATAAAGGATACTCACTGAGGGGACGTGTTGGGAAGACTCCTGAAGCACTCTTGACTTGGAAGAATTATCAGCTACAGCATTTGATGCAGGTATACTAAGCGGTGTTGCTACCCCTGGTGGAAAGGAAGAGCCAGGAAGTTGTGCTGCTCTTCTTGGATCTATGTGCTTCTGAGGAGCTTTTTCAGGTACCTTTTGCCTTTCTCCCATAAGGAGATTAATTATCACTGTTGGATCTACTGCAATATTCTTCAAAAGGTATGACAATGATGGAGCATCAGTTGAAGCTGTCGTTGGTACATTTTGGCACACAGAAACAGCACTCGTGGGCACAACACTTGTTGTCATAGATGTTATAACGTTCTCGATTAGCCTGGGCTTGCATTCTGGTTTTTGGAGTCTCGATGGTTCTGTATCCTCTAGCCAGCCACCAGTTCTAGCTGATTTTGGCTCATCTGTATCACTCTTTTGTCTTTTCCATGCCGGCCCATCAATAAAAATTTCATCAGCGGCTTTTTGCTTTCTTGGGTTCACCAAGTCTGCAGAAGGCTCTACTTTCAGAAGACTTCTAGCACTGCTGGAAGAGTACGAATTAATAGTTGCATTGGCACCATCAGGTTTTGCAACCCGTAGTCTTGGATCTCGAATCTTTTCAGGAGATTTCATTGTCTGATCAGGTGCAAGAACTGTTTGAGTAGCACCAGCTGGTGCAGAAATAGCATTAATTAACAGATGATGTGGTGGAACAGTGCTAGCAACAGCATTTGCAACAGGCACGCTTCTAGAGTTAAAATTTGAGGGCAAAGGAACGTCTTGCCCATAATTCAGAATAGTCCCCGGATTCAAGCGCTTAACAACAGAACTAGAAACCTCTCCACCAATGTCTCCATTGCCATCATTAGGTTCTTCTGACGGTGTTGGGCTTGGAAGGTCATTTGTCTTAAATATTGAATTTACACTAAATTTTTGCTGGTAGGTAGAAACTGCTTTAAGGGCATCACTCTCATATGGATAGACTTTGGCACCTTCGATCGTTTGGCCCTGCCTACCAATGGGAAAACCTGGTTTAACCATTGTATGTCGACCATTTACTGGTAAACATGGTGTTGTTTCCCTAGTGGGTGACGGAAGACTGTCTGCATCATGATCCTTATGAAGGTCTAGCAGAGGTAACCTACTCCTTACGTAGGAGGCTCCTCGATGTGTACCTTCTGAAGGTAGCTTTTTGGCAAAAAACGAATCACCATTACTTGTCTGAGTCATTCGATTAACATTCTCCTCACTGCTGGCTCCGGGGTAAAGTGTAATAGCAGAAGGCCTTAAATTCTGATTCATGGCCTCAATCTGAAAAACCAAGACAAATACTTATGTAAGACGAGAAGGCTTCTCCCCGAGGTTTTGGAATAGTGGTACAGATCAACAGGTGAGGCAGAGGAACTCACCTCATTTTTCTGGTAGGATGAGAGAAATCGGGAGAAATGGTCATTTACAAGAGATAGTAATCTGCACAAGAAAAACCAAAAATAATGTTAGCAATTCAAATGATTTCAGCATGTTTAATCAAAAGTTGGCTCAACAAAAAAACACTTTAAAAAGTAACCTGGACATAGTCTCCTTATTAAGCTCCTTGGAAATATTGTTCATCGAGCAAAACACCTGAAAATGACAAGAGATTAGAGTCATGGAATCGGAATGACAGTTGGACAATAGAGCATTAAGTAGAAGAGTCCGGCCGTCGGATCTTGAGTAGCCATACTGAGTTTATTGTTTGAAGAGAAGCAAATGACAGTTGAACTAAAGTATCCCTCTTAGGGAAATCATCATTAACAGCAACCAGCTCTCGCAAAGATTCCAAAGCTCCCAAAAGTTTGGAACAAACTCCTTCAAATGCTCTGAAACGAAACCAAAAACATTTCATAAAACATAAAGCATCACTTAATCAACTCCAACATATACTTTAAATTTTTCATCATCATCAAGATATCAGATCTCCCCATTCTCTGGAAAGGCCTTACGTCTGTGCTTCTACCAAAGAGGTACTCTCCAATACCCCACGGATCAGTTTCACGTTCTTCTCTAAATCTCTCTCCTTTTGAACGCAATCATCCTCCACTTTATCACCACTTGTCAAGTCGACTGATTCGGTTTCCATCTCAACTCTTGCAGCCAATTTATCATCAGAGGCAGACTCCAAATCAATTTCACCTTCCTCCAATTCTCCTTCCTCTTTCTCATCTCCACTGTCATCAATCACAATCTTATCAACTTCCTCACTCTTACCCTCAGAACTCTCCTTTGGTTCATAATCCATAGCCAAACCTTCATTGAGAGGTTTGTTCTGCACAGCTTGAGCCCAAGCAAAATTGTAAAGACCTGAATTAACATATCCATGGTAAGCAGGATACTTATTCACCAACTCACGCATTGTCCAAACCCTAGGATTGCCATTAGAACCTCCTCCTCTTCCTCCAGCCACTACAACATCTCCGTCTCCGGCCACCACCGTAGTCTGCTTAACTTCAATCGAAGTGTTCCCTGAATCCGGAATCTCTCCTTCCTCTACATCCGTCAATACAATCAAATTTTCATCGTTGCCCATTCGATTTAGGGTTCTTGAATAACCAGATCGAGCCACAAGTACGTAAATCTCAACACTTTTCGCTCAAAACGATTCCAAAACCCGATTCAGAAAAACGACAAATCTGAATTCAAACGATCCGTCCAGAGAACGGATCTCCAAAACGAAAAAGTTAGGGGTTTTTTTCGGTTCTACCTCCCAATTATCGAATCAAAAAAACAGAGACCCAAGTTAAGAAAAGTTTAATCAATCAAATCTTTTTGGAATTTTTTTTTTCAAAGCTTCCCAATTTCAAAATTCCCGATCCGAGATGTATCGCCTTCAGAGAAACGAGTTTTCAAATTTCTTCGCTTTTTTTCTCCAAATTCAATTTTTGAGATTGATTTCTCCGAAGATCGAGAATGTTAAAAAGGAAATAGAAAGAGAGAGAGAGAGGAGAAGAAGAGGATCTAGTTGAGGGTTGGAGTTTAATCTGGACCGTACACGTCAGTGATCCGCATAAGGCAAATATGTCAGCGCGACGTGTGATTTGCGCAGACAAGGGTATGTGAAATGACGAAAATAGACATCCCTGTGATTTATCTTTACCACTTGTGTCTGATGATCTAAGTTTTGACTATAAAAATTAGTCAGTTAACTTACTCTTAAGGAAGTAGAAGTTCGTACACACAACTCCAATTGGTCAAACACGGCTTGCGGCTTTTACGTGAAACTGTTACTTGGTCCTTCATTTCAGCAACGAACTAATAGTAATTTACTACCAAACACAAAATCAAACTTTAGACTGAAATTAAGTGAAAGATTTGCTATTTCAATAACATTTTGGTTTAAATGTAATTAGTGTATGGCAATACTTTAATTTAGTTCACAATCAAGAAATTAATTTGGTTACCACATCAATATAGCAAAACTTGAATTTTATATTTGAATATTGATTTTAAATATGGTCTTCACACAAATGTTTCAGAAGTCATGCTTGTGACAAACAAAAAATAAAAATGGAATACAGGTTGTTCAATTTATGACAGGATCTGCGACAATTTTTTTTTTCTTTTGGTTGGTGGTTACATGTCCAAAATATGATTCTGATAGTTTTGATGTTCACATTAATATCAGATTGAACATACTTGATGTACGACTCTAGAGAAGAACATGTTTCTTATTTGGTGATGGACTTTTTTTCTTTCTTTTGGATCAACTTTTTGGTGATGGACTAATCTAAGAAAGAAAACCGGTTTCTTACTTGGTGATGAAATAATCTTTGCTCTTTTCAATTACAAATACTGTAGGTATCTCTTTATCTTCGGTCAATTAGAAAAGTCTTTAAGTTATTGGTCGAAGATTACCAAACCTATGGCATACTTTTTGAGAGACAGAGAAAATGACAGACTAATATCAACAACTAAATTGGGAAATGATTTCATAAATATTTCACTATGCACCCAAATTATCATAATTTGTATTGACAATATGTCGGAAAAGATGATTAAAAAAAAAAAAAAGATGAAAGTAAGGTTCTTGATATGATTTTGGCAATGGACTTTTGCCTTGAAATAGTTACTAATGGTACTCCAAAAATTTACGAAAATGAAAAGAAGTTTATTTTCTAATGGTACTCCATCATAAATGGTCTTCAAAGTAGCATCACAACATTACTAAACAACAGAAAGTGGCTAAAATGAAATCTGCATATCAAAATCATTTTCTACCAAAACTAGAGGAACTTTTAGATAGTTTTGCCCTCACCAAATATACAATTGTTCAAGGGTCATATGACTCAGTTTGCCATCAAATATAATAAATTAAATCCACTTAATAGGGTAATAAGCAAGAAAAGATGAAAAACTTAAACTAACAAAACCAATTTATGTTTTTAATTTGAATGCAACAAGTCATCAACCCATACTGACCATCACGATGTTCGAATCAGTCAAAAGGGCCAAAACAAAGATAATTTGATGTCCTAAAACCGTATAAATTTCTCCATGTTTATATAGGTTATGAATGTTTGAGAGTTTTAAAGTGGTTTTTAGTTTTTTTATTTTTTAAATTTTTGATTTTTAGTGTAGATTTTAGTTTTTCAAAAACTTGAATGGTAACTTTTTAAGTTTTTGGTTTTTATATATAATTTTTTTTATGTTTTCTATTTTTTAAAAAATTTTGGTTATATGTCTATAAAAATTAGTAAAACAATGATTTTAAACTTTCAAATAAAAGCTTACAAAATTTCATAATACCTAACAAATACACATAAGTTTAGTTTACTATTTTATAGAAAAAATGAAAAGAAATGGTATTTAGATAAATAGATTTATTGATTGATAAAAATAACAATATTTCAAAAATAAAAAAGTTACAAAAACTCTTGTAAAACCCCCATAAAATAGGTTTTAGTTTTAATGAATTAGTAAACAAAATTTTTCAAAAAAAAAAAAAAAAAACAAAATGAGGTAAGTGGGATGATTTTAGGAAAAAAAATTATATATATCACACCAAATTCTCTTAAAAATTAGTAAAATGAGATTTGGTTTTTCTTTAGAAATGATCAAAAATCATCAAAATCCATAGAATCTTTTTTTTTTCAAAATCATGGCTATAAAATAGATTTTTGAAAAATCTAAAACCAAAAATCACTCCAAAAACTATTACTCCAAAAACTATTGCTACGACATAATATGGGTCTAGAGCCTCTTGTGGTGGCATTAATATTCAATCACCAATGGTGGTAAATGAGACAAAAAAAAAAAAAAAAAGAAGAATAAGAATGACAAGTAATGTCGTAGCAATATACAACTATCTTTACTATATCTACTACAACTTATCTGCGATTTTGGCCACAGCATCTGCGAGCTTATTGAGAACAGCGACTAAGTTATCACCTTGATCTTTCCTTTGCTCTCTGTCTAGTTTTAAGTTTGTATTCTGAACCTCAAGCTGTGCTGCCAATAACTGCCCGTTTCTTACTAATATCTCTATCAATTGATTCTGCATTTTCTTTGTTTCTTCTTCTTCTTCACCATCACATGTTCGTTTACGCTTTTTCTCTCCTTGTGATGTCGATCCCGCTTCCATGTTTCCTCCTTCTGGATTTTTCTCTTTCACTCTACCTTCAAGTTCAAAAAAACAAGATTATGGAGACCCCTTCAACATAAACAAAAAGATCATTGCACCAAAGAGAATATTTAAACTACTTTTATCCTCCAGATAAAACATTTCTATGTTGTTTGGATCTAATGTGTGAAAAATCAAATTAAGAATAAAGAAAATACGAACTTTGATCTGCTCCACAAGCTTCTTGATTCTCTTTGTCTTCATTAAAAAAAAATAAACTTCATTAGAATTTGGAGTCATAATAGTGATGAACATAAAAAAAAAAAAGCTTAAGATTTGATTTGAGAATTTACCAGGAACTGATTTTGACGCCGGAGTCGAATTCAACTTCTCTGGACTTCTCGCCGATTCTCTCCGATCTAAATCAGACAACAATCCTTCATCCGACGCCGGAGCTAACCCAAGAGCAAGAGTCGGAATCGGCGGAGGAATCACACCGCCGTCAACAATATCATAAACTTCCTTATCGAAAAAACCAGGAAGCTTCCTCTCCCGACGAACATCGTTCCTCATAATCCAATACGACTCCGTCTCCTCTTTAATCTGAGATTCCCATTCTTTGATCTTCTTATAATCTCCGGCGAGATTGCTCCATCTTTTCCGGCACTGAACAGGTCCTCGATTCACGCCGTGACGTCTGCAATAAGACGAAACCGACGCCCACTTTGGCTCCATTTGACCCGACCCGAGCGCCATACCCGCCGCTCTACCTCGTCGGACTCTATTCTCCGCCACTCTCTTCCCTTGAATCAGCACCAAGATCTCTTGCCTCGTCCAACGAGGTAGCCTCGCCGTCTTAACGCCGTCATCTCCGCCTTCAATTGACGGCGCACTACTATTCTCACCACCGTCAACGGCGCTTACTCCTAAGCCCAACTGTTCCAAAGCCATTCAAACGGAATATTCCTTCCTTTTTGATTTTTTCCGTTCCCTATGGACACGTGGCTGAAAACGGGTTTAGAATTAACGGCGTTTATGGTGAGAACATCCCGTTACGGCGTTCCTTGGCGCCGGAGAGAGACGAAATGAAAAAGAGGAGAAGGGTTTTTATTTGTGAGATAATGACTTTTTTTGTTATGTATTTTAATATTTTTTCCTTTTCTTGAATTTGGTAACTGTAGATAATTTGACCCTTTAATTTTTTTTTTTTATTAATTTCGGCCCTTAACACTTTCTTAAGGTTCATGTAGATTATGTTTGAATTAAGGGCATTATTAAAGTAGATTGTAAATCTTTAATTCCCTAGTCCAATTAAGGATTACTTGCTTTGATAGGGCTAGTTCCTGATTTTTGACACGTCACTATCATCACCTCATTTTCTACGGCCAATAATCTCTAAAGAAAACCATAATTCAATTTTAATAGAGAAAAAAATAATTATACACGTCCTCAACAATCAACATGTACTTTACCGTAAAAAACGCGGCATTCTCGTAATTACTATATGTTTATTTTTATGTTAAAGTGATGGCTACTCTACATGTTTCTAACATAGATAATGCAGATATAATACAAATAATATAGTTAAATTCCTATGGAAATTTATGTATATATTCATAATATTATATTGTTTTCACATAAAATAGAGTGAGAAGAGCGTTAATTTGGAGGGGGGGGCGTAGATTGGGGATTTCTATTGGTTATTTACTTATTTCTCTCCAACAACTATAAATATTGCTTTACTCCATAATTCAGATAAGCGTTTTGGTCAGTTCCTCCGATGTTTTCTTTTTTTGCCTGTCTAAAATTTTAACAAAATCATTTGTTAGATTTTTTAAGGCAAAATGACACTTTAAGTGAGAGTGTCTGCTTAACATATTGAGCTATAAAAGCTCTCAGGGTTTTAAATTTGTTCGGAACCTATTTTTTCTTACTAGCTATCTTTTGTTGCAAAAAACTCTGAATCTACTTAGAATTTGCTGACAAATCTTATTCTTTTTTCAGTTAATGGTTATGTCATTCAATGTAGATGAAATCATTTTGAAAAGGTAAAGGAAAGTGCAAAGGAAGAATAAGAAACGTTTGCTCGCGAAAGAAGACAAATAAATCAATATACCTTCATGTTTAGGTTTGGAAAAGGAGAAAGGATCGAAATCACGATAAATAACTTTGTGGTTTAAGATTTTCTTTATTTATAAAGAAGTGTTTTTAAAAATATATATATATATATATATATAAAGAAGTTGTTTAAGGTTTAAAGAAAGAAAAAAAAATGTTGTTGGACGTGCATGTATATGATTTTGAGGAGAGCCGATGTCAATGCTTAGCTCAAGTTTGATAACTTGAACTGTATAAGGGTTACGGTATTCAGACGTCTTCCCCTGCAACATAAATAATATATTCGTATAATTGTATGATTTGTATCATATGAGATCATTTTTTTTCTAATAATATAGTAAAGGAAACAAAAATCTGTAAGAGATCATTTTTGATAAGTATCACATCTGATTTTATTGGATATTAATTAATCACGTATTTTCACGTCATATTTTTAATATACAAGATACACAAATTTAGGGACTGTTATTGGATTGAGTTTTTATTTGATTTATAGTTGCAGTTATTCTAAAATCCAATTAGTGGATTTTGATGAAATGACAAGATTCAAATGTGAATTTTTAAATCCTTTGTCAAATTTTTTGTATGGATTACCTTATATTTGTAAATCATTAAAAATAAAATAACTACCTAATATTTTCAAAATAGTCATAACAAAATATAACATTTATCAAAAAGTTTATAAAAAAAATCCATAAATTTCAATATAAAATTATCTTTAAAAAAAACAACTAAAAACTATATCTCCATATCTAGTTTTCATTACTAGTTGCATCTCTCCACATCGTCTGGGCCATTGTTTCTCTCCATATGTTTGCATTTCTCGTTCTTGATATTGTGTCCCAAAACCTTCTTCACCATTTTGAGAATCATCGAATGATGTGTTGCCCTCCATGTTTTCATCATCTTCTTCAATAGGAAATTCATCGGACCAACTTGAAAACTGTGACTTGAAAGACGCCAAATATTTTCTCAATCATATTTATTAATGATGCATGGCGATGATTGAACAATTCATGCGGAGTTTCAGGATCACAACCTTGGCCAGTAAAGTCTTGGAGGTGATACCTAGTAACTCGAAAAGAAGCAAAAAAATTGGGTCTATTTGATCTTAACTGTTGACCAATAATCTTGTTCATGGATAGAACATGTAGAATATCCGATTATGATAAATTAAAAAAATAAAATCTGAAAATACAATCTATTATATTTCCAACGATATTCAATTTCTACATGATCAAAAATTTACACTGATAATTATTTTAAATTAATAAAATTAATTTTTATTCTGATAATGTAAGAATTTATGGAAGCAATTGGGAGAGCATGAAAAAGATGAAATAAATTAGAAATATTAGGGTAAGAGGTGGTATTTTGTTTACTCATATTTTAGTTAAAATATTACATCAAAGTCTATCCTTATTAAAATATAATAAAATCATGTTCATATTCGATAACATGCATTTTAATGTATTTTAAAATACATTAGACAAATGTTATATCTAATAACATAAAATTTTATTGTATTGTTTCAAATACACAATTGAATAACATTAAATTTTTATCTAAATTTAAATACAATCAACACCATTAAAATACATTATTCAATAACTCCACCTTAATTAAATTTTAGTAGAAAATACTTTAGTGGTATAATTTTGTGTTTCAAGTTTTAGCCACAAATTTAAAGATTATCTTACTCATAGAATTTATTTTTTAGTTTATTAAAATACTGACTAAGACATTTTAGTATATATATATATATATATGTCTAGTTAAATAGTTAATGTAAAGTATTGCATTAAAGGAACCCTTAAAAGCCTTAAAGGGTAGATAAATGAAATGAAATGATGCCCCTACCAGGCTACCACTAACTCAAATAAAAATTAAATATTCGGGATCCGCTCCGATTCGATCCGAAAAACCGGATATCTGTGGTGTCTGGATCCGGATCCGGTTATTTTATTTTAAAAATCCGGATATCCGGATCCGATCCAGATCCGTTTTATGTATAGTTTTTATTTAAAATATATGTATAATATTTATATATATATTATATAATAGCTTGAATTTGATGTAAAATATCACAAAAATAAATTTAATTTGAAATTTTTGTGTATTTTAAAAATCTTATATAGTAAATATGTTTAAAAATGTTTATAAAAATTAATTTAAAATATTTTATATGATATTTTTATATTTTTAATTTATTTTTAATAAATTTATATTATTATTTTAAGATTTTAAGCTATTTTTGGTGGATCCGGATAGTTATTTTTCGAATCCGACGGATCCAGATCCAGATACTCTAAAAATTCTAAATATCCTATCCGTGCCCACCCTTACCTCCCATCCTGATAAAGCCACTTTCTATTTTCCTTTCACTGTGTTGTTTTCTCTGGGAGAAGTGCCCATTGAATTAATCTTTTGTAATTTGTACCCATACGCTAGTTGCCTAGACCAAACAAATTCTTTGTTAAAAGTCAGATGGCATATAAACCTAACGAAAATCATAATGTTTTGTTTTTTAATCATAGGGACAAGCATAAATTAGTAGCTAGGTTGAATTAGTGAAAAATGATAGAAATGTTATTGTATGCTAACAGTAACTTTAGTAGAAAGTTAATACTCTAGGATTTTCAGGACCGTACACGTGTTTTAAAAACAGTTGCTGAACGTATTTGTCAAAACATGTATCGACTATCGACGTTGTAATTCGTAATTTGTTTGCAATAATTTTTTTCAGTCTCAAGTACCGTAATTTTTCAATTTTAAGAATACTTCTTTCAAATTAGTCAAAATGCACCAAAATTATCAAGAACTAGGTATAAGTTCATAATATACAAATTACAATGAATATTATGATTTTCTTGATAAAATAGTCAAGAGACTCAATACGTATAATTCAGCAGATTTATACTATGTTAGAGGTAATTTTTTGGCTGCTAATGTAAATGTAACATGTGAACTAGGAGGTTCTGGAGGCCGCAATAGTTGGCTCACCTTAAGACTCAAAAGACATTATAATGAATTTGCAATAAACTCTTACTTATGTCACACAAAACACCCTAAGATTTAATAGAAAATCTTGTCAAACCACCAATAAAATTTATTAAATCCGAAATCGCTCCAAATAATTACTAAGTCATGTTTCAGTGCATCTCCTCAGTATTTTTATAAATACACTCCCCTTAGTTTTGTTGACCCATCAATGTACGTATTTGGAATCATTTATTGAGTTTTTGACCGGTTTATTATGTGAATTGAGTCAATTGACTAGGGAGTAAGCAAGTCCAGTGATTTAAGACTGCAGTGCCATAATCAGTGTAAGAAGACCAGATTTTTACTTAAAAAGAGATAATCAAAATAACTAAGTCAAATATTCAATGAATCATGCAATAAGAGATGGATATGTTGCCATAGAAAATGAACTAACCAAACAAAAACTATATAAAAAATGTAGATTAACCAAATGTTTAATTACAAAACCAAAATTCATAAACAAATTAATCAACCACTCTCTTGAAAAGTCTTGATGATGAATTACATGAAACTCTTGATCTTAGCCGTGATCATCTCGGCGGCTTTATCTCCAGGGTTGGTTAGATCTCGTCCGGTAAAATGTAAAAATTGCATTAACGGTGGAGAAGAAGAGATCATGAAGATGAGATCAAGTATGGATGTGAGCCGTAGGATTCTTCGAGCGCCAAGACATATAAGTTACGAAGCATTGAAGAACGACAAACTAGCTAATCGAGATGGTAAACCGGATCTACCGGATAACACATACCGACGAACTTGTACTTTCGCTACAAATTGTCTACGCTTTACGGATTAAAACTTAGATCTTTCCTTTTCTTTTACGTTGGTGTGTTTTATTTCATTTTTCATTAATATCTTCAATCAAATCACAGTTTTTTCATTTTTATTTTATATCTCTAGTCTCTTTGGTGAAATTTTTGCTTCAAAAATATAACATGGTCATGTTATTTTTATAAGGAGAAATGCAAACTCGTGACCAAAAAACATAAGAAAATGACACGAAGTCAAAGTCAATCCAGTGGCTAAAACAGTAAAACGTTTCCAACACTCTCAGCATTCCCCGACAATCTTTTTTTGTCGACAAAATTCGAAAAATTCAACTGTATGGTCTGAAAAATTCATCCAAAATAATATGTTATGTTGTTTTTTTCCCACCTATACCAACCAGTAACATAGTAACAGTAACACTAAATTAGTAGGAGTAGATTTAAACTTGCTCAACTGGATTTAATTGAAGAAGAACACATAAGTTTCAGAAACATACACGACGCTTTAACAAACAAATCCAAAACGTCAAATACAAGAAGCTTTTAAAATCGTTATCAAACAAGAAAAATCATACAAGGAGCTTTATAGACAAAAGCCCAAATCTCAAACCAGAGGACCGTGCGATTATGATTATCTTCATCATCATCATCCTGATCATCGTAGGAAGCTGTTGGGTGGGAAATGTCTTAAAGGGTTCTGTCGCAGCAGCTCTGTTTCTCTACAGTTTTGTTTAGGAAACATTGTTAGATACAACAAGAAGTCATATGAGATAATATTTGTTTAGTGAACAGAGAGAAGTTGTTTTGCTTACTTCTTTATTTCACGGCCATCATTAAGTGGCAAAACGTTTGATGATGATGAAATGGTTTCACTCTTCTTCTTCTCATCTCCCTCTCTGCAATTTCATAATCAAGTCAATGATGATACATATTTCGTGCTGCAAAAACATTCGAAAGTGTCAAAACTTACTCTGTACATTCTTCTTCATCGACAAAAACCTCAAAGGTGGAAGCAGGGGCTACTCCAGTTCTCACTATGGGCTTCTGAGGAACCTATTGAGGATAGATAAATCAAGTAAGTGATCAAACTGCAGAAATACTTTAGTTTTTGTTTTGCAGGCTAGAGTCAAAACCTTGAATTTTGTCCACTTTCCAGGTAAAGAATTGTTTTCTTTGTTCCTCTCTGCTCTACCTCCAAGCATGAGCCAGCTACCAAACTCTGGTTTTGACTTGTCTGACTCTGATTGATCCCCCGATGTAGTGTCTGAATCTGCATCTTTGTAGATTGATAAAGACGTCTTAGATGAGCTGCAAAAGACAAAAGGGGTTACCATAGTGAGTTGCACAATAATTTACAGTTTTGGTGAAGTTTTAATATGCTTAAAAATATGAATAGAGTAGAAAATGAACAATACTGAAACTGCTTACTGATTCGGCTTAGGTTTTTTGGCTAGCTGATTAGAAATTCCTAACGCATGCCTTTCTGTATCTATAGAAAAGATTGTCATGTAAGAGATCATATCAAAACATTTCAGTGATATTTCCAAGTAAAGTTAATAACATTTCAGTGACATTTCCAAGTAAAGTTAATGCGACTCACTATTATCTCCCCTGGACAATAAAGTGCCAAAGCTTCTTGACGGTAAGTCATTCTTCTCCTTTGGTTCCTGCTGGTACGTGGAAACATTAGTCATGATGTGAAAAAACCTTAGTGTATGTATGTATAGATTATATAATTACAAACAGAAAACTTCTTACTTCATCAGCTGTTGTAGACCTTCTCATCGTTCTCACCATGTATTTCTTGTACGCATCATTCAACTTTTCCACTGGCTTTGCATTTCTACACAAGTTGCCACTTAATCAGACCAATAACTCGAAGCAGAAACATGAACATATGATTACATGTCTATTCATTAACCTCGAGATTCCAAGATTGAAGATCTCATTCGCAGTTTTAACCTTAGCCTTAAACTCCATATGCAAAGCATAAGCTATGTAATACACAGCATGTGTGTTCCCAATGTCATTAACCTCCAAAAACTTGTAAATCACTTCTGCATCAGCACAATGCTCCGCCTTCAAAAACAACAAAACTTATGAGTACTCTCTTCAAAACAAAGAATAATCTTGAAGGAAATTAGAGGCTTCAAAGAGAACATTACATATTCCAACCAAACTTTGAGATAACGAAGATCATCCTTGTAACGTTCCGAGTACCAAAACTTGCGAACACATTGCTCATATATCACTAACAGTCCTGAGCATTCTCCTCCAGATGGAAAAGCCTCTTGTACCCATTTTATACACCTTCCATAGAACCAAAGAAGAAGCTCAGTTTTACAAATTGAGACATTGTACATCATAAAGATTGGTTCAAGAAAAAAGAACTAGCTTAGCACAAAAAAAAAAAAGTTTCAATTTTTGAAAAACCCAATTAGTAAAGACGAAGGAGCTCACTCGATCCATGGAAACAGAGGGTCGTCACCATCGTACTCATCGAGTGCCTCAATCAACTTCCTAAATCACCAAAACAACACAAAAATTAAATGAAAAATCGATCGATTGGACTAAAACCCAAGAGCATAGAGATGAAATTGAATCCAATACCTGCGTTTTTCGATGAGATTTTTCCTTAATTGGTGGTCGGAGTGAGATTTGAGAGCGTTGTTGAGAAGATGAACATTGCGTCCTCTCTTAAGAGGTCGGACGTTTTCCTTGAAAAGCTCCCATTCATATCCAGTTTCCTGCTTCGAATTCAGAAACTCTGACTCTGGATCTGAGATCTGAACCTTCGTTTCCGCCATTGTCACTCGCTACACTTGAGGAAAATTTTGAAAATTAAAGGTATATAGCCGTTAGATACTCAATGAGAGGGCTTCGCTTTCGCAACTTTGTTCATTGAATATAAGCACAAAGACATCTACGAGAGCGTGTAGGCGCTTTTTCTGGGCCCATATTTTCTTGGGCCTAAATTAGATGGGCCAAGACTTAATTTGTCTTATCACATATGACTGCTAGTTTTTAGTAGAATTACATTTTTTGCATGCATTAGAACAATTAAATATATTTGTTGATTACACAATTTTTTTGTTATTTTGTTAATTGAGGAGTTATAGGCCAAAAATTGTAGTACATTTAAAATCAAAAATGTAGTCTATAAAGCATATAGTCACTTGTATTATATAGCATACATAGACAAAATAAACTACTCTTTTACTTTAGATAATTTTAGAAGAAAATTATTAGATGTGAAATATAAATAACTTGGACTAGTAGCACTAGAGAACGACATATCCGTAGGAAATAAATATGTGGTGGAGCAGAATGACGAACTCACTAAATGTGCTCTTGGCTAGTGGCGAAGTTTCCGGACTTTTAAAAAGTATGCATGTTTAAGTTTCTTAGTTTGATTTCAGTTTTAAAAGATTACACAAATGTATTTTGACGAAAAATGTACTGAATTTAGCTCAAAATTCTGTAGTTAACTTATAAAAAGAAAAACAAATGGTGAAATCACTAGGCGCAGTAAAATTATAGATGACAAGTTTATTAGTTACATTTCCTTAAATATTCTCGCATAATGATTAATGACTACACGATTGACTATAAATTGTTATTTGATAAAATTGTTAATAAATCTTGCAGATTTTGGGAAAACGTTGTCATTTTTATTTTATTTTGATAATGCGAAAACATACACATTGTCATTCGGTGGTTTTGGATAATACCAATATAAAGAGAAGAAGATGTGCTCTCTTTTTTACCTTCTTTAATTTTACGAGCAAACTTTTACTTTTGCCTTGGAAGCTAAAGCCAGTTCCTCCGCAAGATTCTTTCTGTCGGTTAGAAGTTTCCACGAGAGATGAGGATCACATACATTACGTTACACGCTAAATCCAGTATGCTCAATTATGATTTGATTGATTGCGAAACAAAACATGACTGTTACGTACTGAAGATTATGAGTTTTATAAAAGTCTCTGTCGATTGGAATTGATTGTAACAACGACCGACAGTTCATTAAAACAAATAACAACTTTTTTTAATTCACGGATAATGATACTTTGACCCTCCCAAAAAAAAAAAAGAGAAGATAATGATACTCTTAAGCAATTACATAAACGATGCGCATTTATGGCGAATGTTGTTGAACCATTTCTTTTTGTTGGAGTGTAAACTTACATAACAAAACGAACTCATTGTATCTTTAATATAACAATACAGTTTAACACAAAAGAGTTCAGGATATCTTATGAAACTCGATCCATCTAAATAATATAGTGGTTCGTGGTTCTACTTTTAAAGAAAACTCACGAGAATTGCGTAGAAAGTTGCTTGAGGATCAGATATGATGCATATGAGAAATAGTGTTTAGTGTACACAAAACTCTTAAAACCATGAGGATGTAAGATGTTCGAATTGGGATTTGAAGATTTTGATAAAACACATTACCGTTTTAATATTTCCTTGTCGTTGAGTTAATTTTGTAACTTGAACGGTTAAAAAAAATGTAGCAATGGATTTATTTTGGAATTGGAATCGGAATGTTCTTTTATATAAAAAAAAATGAATTCTTTAGTTCACTAAATTTTCTGTTAGTACTACCGGTACAATTCGATATTGACTGTCCAATACTTTTTCAGTTCTTTAATAAAAGAAGGAATTTACAAAACTCTTTGTTTGGCTGCAAATTCACTACCACTTTAACGAGTCCACATTTATCTTTTCGCTTTTTGTGCCCAGACTCTTTTAACATTCTTTGATTCCATTTGTAACCTACCGTTATGCCAACTTGGCACGGGTGATGGGTCCCAATAGGTGTCAAATGGGAGCCAGCAATTTAATCAAACAACAATAATAAGATGCAGTGTCGTTTTCGTAAATCAAAACAGATCCTAGCCTACATTACTCATTTCTTAGACAGCCACGAGTCTCTTCTTTATTCATCACGCCGTGTCGGCAAAGTTTCGTCATCTTTCTTTGACGCTTGTCGTCGTCACTTCCGCCGCCGGCAACAACAAAAAATGAGGAAGGAAGTTTTGCCACCGGTAGTATCATCAACCACCACCGTCAAATTCCTCGACTGCTTCGAAAAGAAGCCATTAATTGCTACATTACTAGCTCTCTCTCTCGTCATGATTATCTGGAACCTTCCTCCTTACTACCACAACCTCATCTCCACCACTCGTCCCTGCTCCGCCGTCACCTCAACCACCACCACTACTTTAATCACCTCAACTTCCTCTACGGCGGCGACGAATTTCACTACCTCTCTCTCAACAACAACAACATCAACTTCACAGAAGTACGATTCGAAACCATCAGATCCAAACAAACGCATTTTCCAACCGTTCGGAAACGCGGCGGCGCTTTTCGTACTAATGGGAGCTTACCGCGGCGGTCCAACGACATTTGCTGTAATCGGACTCTCATCGAAACCGATCCATGTTTTCGGGAAGCCATGGTACAAATGTGAGTGGATATCAAGCAATGGAAGAACATCGATTCGAGCTAAAGCAGTGAAGATTTTACCAGATTGGGGATACGGAAGAGTCTACACAGTCGTCGTCGTTAATTGCACATTCAATTCAAATCCTAACTCCGATAATTCCGGTGGTAAACTCATCCTCAACGCTTACTACGGCGAATCTCCAAAACTATTCGAACGATTCACTACGTTAGAAGAATCAACCGGATCTTACGACGATTCGAAATTCTCGCCGCCGTATCAATACGATTATCTCTACTGTGGCTCGTCACTTTACGGTAACGTGAGCGCGTCTCGTATGAGAGAGTGGATGGCTTATCACGCTTGGTTCTTTGGTGACAAGTCTCATTTTGTTTTTCACGATGCTGGTGGAGTTTCGTTGGAAGTTAGGAAAGTTCTTGAGCCATGGATTCGAGCTGGGAGAGTCACGGTTCAAGATATTAGAGATCAGTCTCAGTACGATGGTTATTACTATAATCAGTTTCTTATTGTTAATGATTGTTTGCATCGGTATCGATACGCTGCGAATTGGACTTTCTTCTTCGACGTTGATGAGTATATCTATTTACCGAATGGGAACACACTCGAATCTGTTCTTGATGAGTTCTCTGTTAATACTCAGTTTACGATTGAGCAGAATCCAATGTCTAGTGTTCTTTGCTTAAACGATTCATCTCAAGATTATCCAAGGTACACTCATTTAAACAATGCAATTTGGAACCAAACAAGTTTAGTGTTAGGTGTGCTAATGAACAACACTTATTTTCTTGTTTTTTTAGGGAATGGGGATTTGAGAAGTTGTTATTTAAGGATTCAAGAACGAACATAAGACGTGATAGGAAATATGCGATTCAAGCGAAGAATGCATATGCGACAGGAGTTCATATGTCTGAAAACGTTGTAGGCAAAACACTACACAAGACAGAGACGAAGATTCGTTATTATCATTACCACAACACTATAACTGTGCATGAGGAGCTTTGCAGAGAGATATTACCTGTTTCAGCTAAGAAGGAGGTGACATTGTACAATAAGCTTCCGTATGTGTATGATGACAACATAAAGAAGCTAGTGAAGACGATTAAAGAGTTTGAGCAGAAAAAACTTGGGTTGAAAGATGTGAAGAATATCTCATGACCAGATATTATATAACTTTTAATCGCTCTGATAAGCATTTTGTCTATAAACGTATAGTTGTTTCTGTTTACTTGTATCATTTTTCGTTTTGTTTTGTCCTCTTTTACTATTTCATTAATAACTTTTTATCAATATTGTTTGTTAATTAGCTGTGTTTTCTTTTGTTAAGTATTGAACTTAATTGAACAAATCAAAGTTACTTAAGAGTTTGGAGTTGTTTATCTAGTTGGAAATAGATTAGAGTTGGAGACTATTTCCTCATTTGGAGTATGATGATATAGAGTGGAGTTGGAGATGCTTTTATACAGTGTGGTACTTAATCTATCTCTCAGATTCTCGTAAATCCTAGGTAATTTAATAATCGATTTAGATAAAGATTTAAAAAACCATTCATTCAATAATTCATTCGATGATATAGTAATCAGTTGGAATTGGAACGGTATAAAATAAATATAAAATATCAAAGCAAATAAGTCAGAGCTAGTTGTTACTTGTTAGTATTATATATCTGGATATTAGTTGTCATTGTGATTCAATTCTTTGTCTAGTTATTCGTTGTTTCTGGAAATAATGTCATGATAAATAACAAACTTGATTCGTTGTCCCTTATGGCATGGCTTTGATTTTACATGAAAGTTTAAATTCGCCTGTTATTTCTTGTTTGATTTAAACGCATTTTATGTTAGTGGTATCAGAGAGAAACCCATCATAATATACTGATGACAAAATGATACAAGTAAAAAAAAATACATGTTTTGACATTATCAATCTTCTATTTGAGAAAAATGAATATCTTCTAGTTGCAGAGGACTAAATATCATGAGTTTTCTCAAGTACAAAAGATTACTGCTTCTCAATTACATCTTCTTATTATTACTTTGTTTGACACTGTGGTACTACTTATTTCATCTCTTACGTCATCTAAAATCTAAATACTTGTTATAGACCAAAAAAAAAAAAGCAAAGAACTAGTTGCCAACAGAGCCTGAATGAAGAAGGTCATGAGAAGGCTCCCAATCCATGGACGAGGAAACGATCATCGAGAGTGTGGTTAGAACCTGAGCCACAGATGGACGCGAGTTAAGATCAGTTGCAACACAGCTCTTAGCAAGCTGAGCCATGGTGTAAGCCAGCTCCAACGGATACTGATTCCCTAGAGATGAATCCATAAACTCTTTTAGCTTCTCTCTCACATTCTCACCTCCAAGCACATTGTTTATCTCTTTACACAACATCTCCACTTCTTCTTCTGCTTCTCCTTCCTTCTTCTTATGTATCGTCACTGCTTCTTTACCAGAAAGAAGCTCAAGAACCACAACTCCAAAAGCAAACACGTCTAGTTTCGGAGTTATGACTCCATTCTCCACATACTCTGGAGCTAAATAGCCTTGTGTTCCTTCAACATGTCTTGTTAACTGAAGATCAAGATCACCTTCATCAAGAATCCTCGCTACTCCAAAATTAGCAATCTTGGCTTTGAAATTAGAATCAAGAAGTACGTTGGTAGATTCCAAATTCTTGTGAATATGAGGTGGAGTTATGTAGTTATGGAGATAATCTAATGCCTCTGCTACATCCCTTGCAATTTCAACTCTCTGTTTCCATGTCAGAGTCTTCTTCTCCGATGAATCATGAAGCCAATCACTGATCGATCCGTTCTCTGTATACTCAAAAACAAGGTAAGTGGTTCCTTCACGGATACAGAAACCAGAGAGACGAATGATATTAGAATGATTAAGCTTCTTCAATAGATTGATCTCAGAGGAAGAAACATCTCCTTTGATCACTTTCACCGCCGCATCGTCGCCGTTGATTGTTGCTCTATAAACAGAGCCTTTGATTCTGTTTGCGTCGCTGAAATTCGAAGTAGCTGATTGAAGATCGTTGAATCTGTAAACTGTTAACGATTCGATTGCAGATTTTAAACCAAACGTTTCTGATGAATTGTATAAATCAATTGACCATTGTGTTGTTGTTGTTGGAATAGATTGTTTGGTGGGTGAATCAGTGAGGTTGTTCTGTTCCGGTGACGACGACGACGGCGGCAGCGATGGTTTCTTCGACCTTCGTTTGTAGAAGCAGAGAGCTAAGATTGAGATTAAGAGAAGCAAACCGGCTCCGATTCCAATTCCGATGTAAATCCATATGTGAGAAGAAGAAGACCCCGGAGGATCCACCGGCGGTGACTGAAGCGGCGGCGGCGTAGCAGGCGGTGGAGGCGACGGAGATATCGTGATTTTGGTAGGTTCAGACATGAGAGGAACCAAAATCGGCGTGAAGTAGTAGATCGTGGCTGTTGAATTCAGCTCGTTAGCGTCGTTGACGGCGTCTAATGTACTGTTAAATATCACGGCGATGGCGGAGTTAATATCTCCCATAGCGACTAAGTAAGTCAAGAGATATCTAAATCCAGCGGCGGTTTGTTTCTCGGTGGGACAAGCACATCGGAGAGGAACAAGTAGGTTTTCTCCGGGGAGTAGTTCTTTCTCGCCGTAAGGATTCTGCGACATCATGGCTTGACACGTGGACAAAGCTTGGTAAGTATTGTTAGCTACCGAGAAATACGTCTCCTCTCCTCTGTTGCCGGAGAGATTATAAGTGGCGTTGTGCTGGTAAAATCCGCCGGAGGAGCAGGAGCAGTTGGCTGGGACTACGACCAATTGACGAGTGGGGATTGTGGCGGTGACGGTGGAGAGGTCGTTGATTGATTGGATCTCGGTGGCGGAGACGTTGAGGAGTTTGGCGATTGTGTCCGCCGTGTTGTACGGTAGTTGAGACCGGAAAGTGAGATAGGAGCGGCAAGAGGCTGGGCCGTTACAGGTGAATCCGTTGGTTATGTTGTTGAATTCGCGGGCATTACATTGGAGCTGGTGGTTGTTGACGTACGGTTGCTGAGCCTCCGCCGGTGACGCGGCGAAGAGGAGGAGAAGGAACAAGGTGGAGATTGAGAGTGCGTGGAGTGTACGCGCAGCCATGTTGTGTGTTGTTTTGATTGAAGAGGGGTTCTTGTGAGAGATCTCTCCTGATTTAAACAGAGGATGAACCAAAAGAGACGGCGAGGACTTTTTTAGTCAATAGAAACGCGTCGTATGCTTGACTTTTGCGACGTTTCTTATTGGTCCTACACCTGTCAAAATGAAAATGATAAGTGGGAATAAGAGAATTTTGGATCTTTTGATACGTATTGACCGGGCCTGGTCGTGGTCGAGCGAATAAATTTCTTTAGTATAGTGTGATTCAGTGACTTAAGTCGATTCAACACTTTTGCGACGTTAACCTACAGCGACATCATAATTTTTATAGTTCCAAATTAGATTTTGGATCTTTTGTAGAAGATAAATGTAGACAGCGCACACTCTGCCAAGGAGATTTCTATAACGACTTAACGAGAAGACTGTTAGGTAATTTTCTGGCACGGTTTTGCGATACGATCATCGAATATGGATAACAACAGAGTTTTAGTCGATCCTCCATCGTCAATCTAATAACCTTACCTAAGTTAGCATTTTTCCGAAGAGACAGGAAATGCATTAGGTTTGTGGTACTGATAATGTTGGAGAATCTAACCGGAACCACTTTTATTTCATCATCCTCCTCTACCAAAGATTTAATTTTATGTAGTTTTTTTGGGAATTGGTGTACTAGCAATAGTTTGTGTATGACAAACTAACCTGCAAACTAGTTAGATAAAATAATGACTCGGCTATCAAAGTGATTTATGAACATAGATTTTGGATTCCATACTCATGTTCCTAAAGGTTTACCAAGGAACTAGCAACGCATAACATATAATTCCCATGGACACAAAATCAACTAGAAGACTTCACTAACAACTAACAAGCACCCCAAATTAAACCAATCCAAGAACGCAAAGCAGAACAAACCAAATCCATCAGACCAACTCATAGAACATTCAAGATAAGGACACTAAGCATATTGCTCCAAACATGAATCCTTGTGGCAGAAGAACACAACCATAGTAGAATAAACCCAAACAAAACAATTGCAAGGACCTGAAAAAGATGCAAGTCGATGCATCTCACCAATTTAAAGGATAAACAAAGGTTCAAATCCAACTTATAAGTTTCCAGCATCAGTTTAAAACCAGCAAACTTCAAAAAGTAACAAGTCATGAAACCGATTGTTACCAAATTGAACAGAGTAAAGGTAAAATGGTACTTCACATCCGTTCTCAACCTCACAATACATAAAAAAAAAAAGTTTGCTATCTTTTATTCGTTGTAAGTGACAACTATAGTGTCTATACATTGATCTTTTTAGCTATATGAAACTGGACAAAACTGTAGAAGCTAACTTACAACGAGTAAGTAAATTTCAATCCTGTGGGTTATCAGTTCTGTTCTTGTTTCCAATAATCAAACCAGTAACCTGCAAATATCATATCATATATATTAGAAACAAAAAAATACTAACGAAAAATCTCAAATGATTGATATTCGAAATTTTACCTGAGGATCAGCGATTGGTTTCCTCTTCTCGACGTATTGATTTGGATCAGCCATTGCAAGAGTTGCCCTAGCCTAAATCAACAAAACCGATGAAATGAAATTGGAGATTCCATTTGCATAATCATAAACTTTTTGGAGGTGAAATCAAAATTAGTACCTGTTGTTCCTTTTTGAGATCTTGAGCTGGCTTAATCCAGAGATAATAAGCAATAGTTCCGGCGACGAGCCAAGAAGCAACATTTTGTCCTCCTCTAAGACCTCCCATGGAGTTTCCGATGAAAGACCTCACGTTCCCAATTGATCTTCTCCAGCTGCTAGCCATTTGATGCCACGATACTACTGGTTTAGGATTCTTCTTCTAAGGTTATTGGATCTCTGCGAGTGTTTTTGTTTGGCTTGACTTTGATGATTCGCTATGGAATTGAAAAAGCAAAGTAAGCGATTTGATTTGATTCTCATTTGCTTGCTCCCCACTGCCAAAGAGACCAAAACCGGTCGCCGAAACGGTTAGTGGTAAATCTCAAATCTGGTTGTTTTGTGATTGACACATCATGCGGCTGTAATTTCTCCACGTAGCATTAGGAGCGATCACAGATAATATGGACCGGAGAGTATAGTTGGGCCAGGCCTACTCACCAGATCATGGATAAGGAAGTCAAACCCACGTGGCACTTAGATAATTCAAGAAATATCTCGCGGCCGAATTAAATGACTGAAACTGTAATCTTCTTCCTGCTTTCTTGGTAGAATCAAAGAGATCGAAAATGGCGATAGTTGAGAAAGGAAAGGTTTGCGTAACCGGTGCCGGAGGATTTTTAGCTTCGTGGGTCGTTGATCTTCTTCTCTCTAAGGACTACTTCGTCCATGGCACCGTTAGAGACCCTGGTACTGATCCTTCTCTCCTCTATTTCTCTTTCATCTCTAGTTGACCACAATAATATCCTAATTTGTAGCTTAGCTGTATCTGTTTCAAGATTTTAGCTTTTTGTAGTTTTGTTCTAATCAAGAGTTTCACATGGTTTCTATGTTATAGATAATGAAAAGTATGCACATTTGAAGAAGCTTGAGAAATCTGGTGACAAACTCAAGCTTTTCAAAGCTGATTTGCTTGACTACAGCTCTCTTCAATCTGCTATTGATGGTTGCAGTGGCGTCTTCCATGTCGCTTGCCCAGTTCCACCAGCTTCAGTTCCAAATCCTGAGGTGAAGATTTCATAGCTACAATCTCATTTTGGCTATATGTTTACAACTTTGTCTCACTCTGCTTCCACTTGTTTTGTAGGTGGAATTGATCGCACCTGCTGTGGATGGCACGTTGAATGTGCTTAAGGCATGTATTGAAGCAAATGTTAAGCGTGTTGTGTATGTTTCCTCTGTAGCTGCACTTGCCATGAACCCTTTGTGGTCAAAGAATCAAGTATTAGATGAGTCCGCTTGGTCTGACCAGGAATATTGCAAGAAAACTGAGGTTATCCTCAATCCCTTATCTCACTTTGTTGTATTTCACATCTGTTTTTGTTTCTGACTTGAAGTTCTCTATGGCAGAATTGGTATTGTCTGTCAAAGACAAAAGCAGAAAGTGAAGCTTTTGAATTTGCAAAACGAACTGGACTTGATGTCGTCAGCATTTGCCCTACCCTTGTCTTCGGACCTGTGCTGCAGCAGCACACAGTAAATGCTAGTAGCCTGGTTCTTCTCAAGCTTCTTAAAGGTATAATAAAGAAGTCTTATTACATATGGGATTGTTAGAAGCAACTTGGTATATGTGTTTGGTGAATCTCGGGTCTTGATTTTACTTTTGTGTGTTGTGCAGAGGGTTTTGAATCGCGGGAGAACCAAGAGCGACATTTGGTAGATGTGCGTGATGTGGCTCAAGCTTTACTTTTGGTTTATGAGAAAGCAGAAGCTGAAGGAAGATACATATGCATAGGCCACACGGTGAAAGAACAAGTTGTGGTTGAGAAGCTAAAGAGTCTTTATCCAAATTACAACTACCCAAAGAGGTAAGCATATAACAACACATCTTTTAAGCTGTTTTTGCTGGTCTGCAATTTTTGTTTCGAGAAGAGAATAGTTGCTGTTGATTCATTCTTGATTTCATCAAAAAACAATGTCACTTACCTTTAGATCAGTGTTTGATGTATCTTCAAGATCTTAACTTTGATCCAAGCTCTACTTATGCAATGTCAGATACATCGAAGCGGAAGAACGGGTGAATGTGACTTCGGAGAAATTGCAGAAGTTGGGTTGGACTTACCGGCCGTTGGAGGAAACACTTGTGGATTCGGTAGAGAGCTACCGGAAAGCTAAGCTTGTGGACTAAAAACTTGGAAATATTTGCAAAAGAGTGTTTCAGTCATGTTAATCTTGGCTCCATATGTTCTCATCTGCACACACTTTCTCTTATCTCTCTACTCATTAATAAGAGCTGTACTCATATTGTCCATCAGGAATTTTGAGTTTTTGTTATTTTCTTAAATACCATTACTTTTGTTACCAGTCTACAATTTACTCTTTACGTCCATTAATCTAAGATTATTCGTTTTTCTTAGAAATTAGAATTAAGAACCCTAATCCTAGTGTAGATGCTCTAAATCTTGGTTCACCAAGGACCTCAAAAACTATCCACAAAATTATAACATCTAAAACCAAGTGAAATATTTTAAGGTTTTAACGCTAATGCACCAACAATATATTTTCTGGAATGAAGGAAGACAACATACATATAACGGATTATTAAATTGGAGCGCAAAGGGCAAAAAAAAAAAAGTAAAATAAAAGAGATCTCATATGTATTGTACCTGGATCGAACTCGGATGCGGAGCTGGACCTGGATTTGGGCCTAGACCCAGACCCGGACCCGTTTATCTATCGGACTTTTAAGTTGCCCCGCTCAGTATAATCAATTTTTTTTTGTTCCCTCTTCCTTCTCCGGTGAAGTGACGTTAGTTGAACAGAATCATGGCCACGAAAGCTTCCGATTCCAGCGGATCTGGGGAAATTCTTCCGATTACTCCCTCTCTTCCTCTCACGCCTGAAACTCCGTCGGGAGTCGCCGCGACTCAACCGCCGTCTTCTTCTTCCGATATCGATTCCATCTACATTCCTAGCTACTCCCGTAAGTCTACAACACCGAGAAACCTTTGATTTTATTCATGTTTCTTCACTGTTTCCTATGGATTTTGAATTCCCACCATTGATTTGACCAATTAGGGTGGTTTTCATGGACTGACATCAACGAATGCGAGCTCCGGTCACTACCGCAATTCTTCGATTCAAGATCTTCATCCAAAAACCCTAAGTTTTATCTCTACTTGAGGAACTCAATTATTAAGCAGTACAGAGACGATCATCCTCGGAAGATTAGCTTCACTGATGTTAGGAGAACTCTCGTCAGTGATGTTGTCTCTATTCGTCGCGTATTTGATTTCCTCGACTCATGGGGGCTTATCAACTATTCTAGTTCCGCCTCTGCTAAGCCACTCAAATGGGACGAAAAGGAGGCCGGAAAATCCGCCGGAGATGCTACTTCTGAGCCTCCCATCAAAGAAACTGCCAAGAGAATCTGTAATGGCTGCAAGTCAATTTGCAGCGTTGCTTGTTTCGCCTGTGATAAGGTTTGTTAAAGGTCATATAGGTTTCACTGAGTTTGTTGTCACTAAGAATATGAAACTAAGTTCTTTTTTTTTTTTCTTTTCTATTCAGCATGAGTTGACATTGTGTGCGAGGTGCTATGTTCGTGGTAACTATAGAGTTGGTATTAACTCGTCGGAGTTTAAGCGAGTTGAGCTTATTGAGGAGTCAAAGATACAGTGGTCGGACAAGGAGACTCTACTGCTTCTGGAAGCTGTGATGCACTATGGAGATGATTGGAAGAAGGTTGCTCCTCATGTTACTGGTAGAACAGAGAAGGATTGTGTTTCTCAGTTTGTCAAGCTTCCGTTTGGGGAACAGTTTGTTAAAGAGTCTGACTCTGAGGATGGATTAGAGACATTTGATCAGATCAAGGGCTCTTCTGATTCTGAATCTCAAGGAAGAGATAAAGAGGGTTCTTCTCCCAATAAACGGATAAGATTGACGCCTCTTGCAGATGCAAGCAACCCAATAATGGCTCAGGTTTTGAAAAATACTTGTCTTCTCTCTTTCTCTATGTTAGTCTTATTTGTGTCAAGTGTTCAACATGCATGAAAAATTGGTTCTCTCTGAATGAGATTCTACATATCATGTCCTCTATAGGCTGCTTTTCTCTCAGCTTTGGCTGGCACAAATGTTGCAGAAGCAGCAGCTCGAGCTGCAGTGGCAGCTCTATCTGATATAGACTACGAGGCTGACAAAACCACTGGTAGAGATCCAAATCGACAAGGTATCAAGGTCCAAGCTGTCTCTATTTGCAGTCTCTTTCTGTCTCGAGTTAATAATGACATTTTGTTTTTTCTGATACACAGAGGCCAATGCTGCATCAAGTGATGAGACCACTAGAAACGACTCAGAAAGAGCTTTGGTTAATGCAAAGTCTCTGATTGAGAAGGAAGAGCAGGAGGTAGAAGGAGCCATCAAAGAGATTGTAGAAGTTGAGGTTAGTAATAATATCCAACTTCCCCCATAAACTTCTTTTTCTAATGGTTAAGCTTAATTCTCATTGATGTTGGAAAAAAACAAAATTGCGGATAAACAGATGATGAAGATTCGAGATAGGATTGTACATTTCGAGAAGTTGGATTTAGAAATGGAGAGAAGCCGGAAACAATTGGAGGAGATGAAGAATCTGCTTTTTGCTGATCAATTAAACATCTTCTTCCACTCAAGAAGAGCTCGGAAAGCTGGAGATAAAGTAGATTGTTAGAAGTTAGAACACAACTGTTATTTCTTCTTTGGGATATTGTCTTGTTAAGAAGAAGACTTGTTTTGTAGTGTACTTGAGATGCATGGGTAACAAAAATGAGGTGCCTGTGCCTGGCTATAAAAATCGAACCGAATTAATTGCACTGAGATAAAATTTCTAATACCGAAACAAAACCAATAATGAACGACCAGACTTCTTTGCAAAGAGCATTTTTCCCTATTGCTGTGCAATAACCTTTGGTTTAAACTTGTCAACTCTTGCAAGAATGTCATTTTGTAAGAAGATATTGTTGTTGATGTCAAAATTTTAAGGATGTTTTGCAAATTATATCGAGTCAAATCAAAATTAAATAACCAAAAATTGAATGACAATATATGCCATAATAATATAGTCAAAGAAATATAAATACACCACTGACAGAAAAACTGCCGATCTCTTACTAAAAGTCAAATTTTTAATATAATTGTTATGAGAGAGATTTTAGAGAAGAAATGTTGACTTTTGGAGTGAGAAGATACATTTTTTTAAGAAATTTAGTAAAAAACATATTTTATTATTTTCTAAAAACATTTTCCCAATAAAAAAGTCAAAAAAATTAAAAAATAATAAATATATTGCAAATCTTTTATGTATTCAAATATTGTGATATTACCAAATACATTTTCAGGTTAAAAATAATATAAAAGCCCTAAAAATGTAGGATGTGATTCCTCTTTGTCCTTTTGTTTTATCTCCTAAATTTTCTCCTGTTTTTTGTAAGTTTTCTTACACTTTCTCTCTTTGTGTCTTTCAATATATATTTTTAATGTAAACTCGATTCTGTCTGATTTTCTTATTTTTTTTCTCCAGTTAATTTGAAAACTTTTCTGTAAAACATTAATGTTAAAAAAAATAGAAGTTATTGCTTTATTTTATGTTTTAACAGAAATAAATCTTAGAATCCGGTAGCCTTAAAGCGTAGAGATATGCTCTCTAAATTGTCTAAGATATATCTAAAACTCTACAATTAGCATAAATCTAAGGAGTTTAAAACATTGGATTAGGATTAGGATTAGGGATAAGATTTTCCAACACTCATTAGAGATGGTAAAATATCCAATGTAAATTAAGGTTATTTGGTTTTGATTAATTTTCAATTAACAATTGAGAAAAAAACATTTCAGGATCTGAGATAGGATTCATGGACGGGTTCAGAGTAACACTATCATTGTCAAGGGATCTCCACCAGCAGCAACAACAGTGTCGAGCTCCGCAGCAACAGTCTCAGAACACATGCAATTGCCCATAACCGGCAACGACGACGAAGCTTCACCACCACCGCAGCACCAACCTAACTCATCCAGCGCGGATCCTGCTGTGGCCATGAACATGCTTGTGAAGGAGAAGAGAGGTAGAGGTAGACCGAGGAAACACACACTTGTTAACGGTGAAACATCACATGCTTTGGTTCCAAGATCTCCTTCTTTCAAGGTGAGCCATCGTAGTGGTAGCGGTGGCGAAATGTCACTTGCTTTGGCTCCCGGAGCTCCTTCTTTCATGGTGAGCCAACCTAGTGGTAGCGGTGGCCAAACATCACTGGCTTTGGCTCCCGGAGGTCCTTCTTTCACCGTGAGCCAACCTAGTGGTAGCGGTGGCCAAACATCACTGGCTTTGGTTACCAGAGGTCCTTCTTTCACCGTGAGCCATCCTAGTGGTAGCGGTGGCAAACATCACTGGCTTTGGTTACCAGAGGTCCTTCTTACACCGTGAGCCATCCTAGTGGTAGCCGTGGCAGAGTCAAAAAGATGAGAGGACGACGAGGGCCACCTTCTAGTTCTGCCAACAACGACAAGCTTCAAGCTTTAGGTATATTCCCTATCTATAACATGTACAACACATTCTTCTGATATATATATTGGAATAATGGAATCTTGTCTCTCCTCACGTGTTGCTATTGGAAAGTTGTGTGTTGTCGGATGCAATCTTATTAGAATATTTACGTAAATGGTGAAATATGGTAAACAATGACATTTGTGAATCACTGCTATTTACACAATTACTTTTATGCCCCCTTTATCGTTTCTTCTTTAAATCATTTTTGCGCGCATTAAAGTATGCACTCTTCAGTAATGTTGATATCTCTCTTGTGGCTTGAACTGAACTGGCTTTGCAATATTCTTAAAAGTTTATTCTTGTTGCAGGCTCGACTGAAGCTGGAGTTGGAGTTGGATTGACACCTCATATCTTTACCATCCTACCTGGAGAAGTCTCTATATATCTTCTTCTAGCTTCTTCCATTACATTCTTTTATTTATACGATATTTTTCTTAGCTTATCTTTTTAGTAAACGATCACCAATGGATTTTTAAATCATGTCAATATTGAGTGCGAGTTGCTGTCGTAAGGTTGAACATTATTGGTATCATGAGAATGTTGAGCTTAATCAAGGGTTATTTAATCATATATTAAAGATTATGTTGTGTGTGGTTGTTTTGTAGTTTTGACATTTTAGGTCTATTTGGCTTTGTCACGATTAAAAACTGACATTTTATATTATTCTCTTGTTTGATTCATGGGACAGGATATTGCAGCCAAGATAATGGAGCTTAATATGAATGGACCACGTTCTGTGTGTGTTTTATCTGCATATGGATGCATTTCCAATGTGAATCTTTGCCATCCAACCACATCCGGTGGAACGGTTGCCTATGAGGTATTTAGATTCAACTTGCAATTGTTTTTTGATTTTTTTTTGTCACTAACTCATTGATGTTTAACCTTATTGAGTTATTTACATGCAAACCAGGGGATATTTGTGATTTTATCTCTATCAGTGTCTTTCGTTCCAGTGGAGATCGATGGTTACATAAACATGACGAGAGGACTAAGCGTGTCTTTATCGAGACGCGATAATACTGTCTTTGGTGGGAATGTGGTTGGTTCTCTTGTAGTTGCAACACCTGTCCAGGTAATTTATACCTTTTTCTAGTTTAATATATGATATATTAATGTTCATAAGAACAATATAATGACACATTTAGTTTTCAAATCACAGGTTGTTGTTGGAAGCTTCATACAAAAGAGGCATACAGACTCGGATCAACACATGGGAAACATGGAATTTTATACACCCTCACTACCGCATGAGGACCCAACCCATAGATTGATGGTTCCGAGAAGCCAGCAATTTCAAAGCATATCGAATGAATCATCTGGTGGAGAAGAATATGAAAGCCCGTGGGGCTACCCCTAACATTGCTATATTTAGTTTAAGTTTTTCTAATCATCTCAGACAAAAATTTTGATAACTTTATTTTGTGTTTTAGAACCATAAGTTGTTTTCTTAGTTCAGTTTTTGGATTTTCATTTTACATTTTAGCTCTTGAATGTTTAAGTTTAAAAAATGATTTTGTTTATTTTTTCTGAAAAATCTATTTTTACTGTTCAAGATTTAAAAGAATTAGTTTCCCTTCTAAAATCTAGGAAAAATAATTTTTGAGTTGTTTATCTAGATTTCAAAGAAAATCTAACATCTATGATTTTGAGGTTTCTTGTCAACAACCTTTTTTCCATCAAGATTATTTTCATTATTCCTTTTTTTTAAAATTTGTTTTTAAATTTATTGCAAAAACTAAATACCCATAATTCAAAAACCAAAAACTAGAAACTAATTTAAAATGCCATTCATAGCCCCCGAAACAATTTAAAACCAATTTGAAGTTTATTAGAACTTTTGCTATTAGAAGGAAAACTAAAAATCTAAAGTCATTAATGATGATTCAATGAGACTTTGGGAAGGAAAAAAAAAACTTATTTTCAAAGTCTCCAGTTTTCAGATTAATATTAAAATTTTATTTTGTGTTTCTCAATCTTGAAAACATTCGAACTCATGTAAAAAAAAATGCTGATTACGGTATCAAAACAAGACTGGATATTATAAGGCTGGTGGTCTGTAGCTCTCTTCAGCAAAAACCGCATTGAGAAAAACCCGAGAGCGCTGGTTTGCCACAACCATCCCATAGCATTGTCAGGGTCAACTCGTTTAGCAAGAGACCAAGCATAGATTCCTTCTGCGACATGTAGTAACACTGATACCATGAAGACAGCCTTTACTATGGTCCGGAAGAAGAAGAGGTGTAGGGCTCTTAAGAAAGGCACAAGTCCTATATCGGGTAACCATCCAGCAGCAAAAACAGCTGACATTTCTAGTGTAGCAGCAAACCAAGTGAATATGGTTGGACCGTCTAAAGATCTCCGTTTCCTCTCCTGCCAGTCTGAGATAGTTGCAGCCATACCTTCCCGGGAGCTCTTGAATGGAACATATCCAAGCTCTTCCTTTGCTTTGAGATATGAGAAATAATGAGTAACACCAACCTGCACCAGATCAATAGATTCATCATACAAAGTGTTGGTTTGTGATCTCACCTGGAATGAGTTGGGACAAAACTGTTAGTCTGTTACCTTATATACTTCGGCAGGAAGAATAAGGCCGACGTATCAATATTATCCATGAAAACATAATATTTATGTCATTTAACGAATTTTATCGAGTTAAATAAAAAGTTGAACTATGTCTACGATACGGTAAGAGAACCATTTTGTTCACTTTTAGGGGAATTGATACTTTGAGAGTAAATATGTGTACTTCATTTTCTTTTTGATTTGTAATTTTGTTTTGCCAAACTAAGACTTTTCCACCTTTTATGTTGTGTTAATTAAGACTAACTTCCAGTTATTAACCCAACAACGTTATACTTTTATTTATCTTTAATAGTTTTAATATCAGTATTAAGAATAATTAACTTCAAGTTATTTCCGACAACGTGATATATCTATGTCATTTAACGAATTTTATTGAGTTAAATTAAATTAAACTATCGAGTATACATTTTCTCCACTTGTAGTTTTTTATCATACATAAATCTTAAAATCCAGTAGGCTTTATGCTCTCTAAATTCTCTAAGACGGTAAGACCGTCTCGGTCCCTCATTTTGAAGGGGGGAAAAATGAGCAAATATGAACATTATTCTCCAAAAACACTATTCACAAACCTTCATTGTTGTCTTGAACATATTTATGTACAAAATAATCCCCAAACTTCTATGTGTTTTTATTTTATACATAAACGTTTTTATTTTATACAAAATTTTAATGTTTTATTTAATATTTTAAAAATTCTACATTAATTTAATAACTTAAAAATTTATAAATAGATTAGTTTATTTAATACAATAACATAAGCAACAATAAAATTAAAATACATAATTACTACTAAAACTAAAGATTAAAAAAAAACTTAAAACACCATAGAATAAAGATTTAAAATTGAATAAAAAAGATGCTTAAAAGATTAGTTTTTTTTTATTTTTGCTGTTATGTAATTTTATTTCTATAATAAAAGTTTCATTTAAATAAAATATTAAATTTATTGATTTACTTAAAAAATAAAATATGTAGATAAAATTTGTAAGTTTATAAAATGAAGGATGTTATTGAAAATTAATAATAAGTAGTAGGAACATATAATATACTTAGAATATTTTTTTTTGAGAAAAAAATGATGTAAACCATTGGAGAGGTTTTAAGAGAAAGATATCTAAAAATCTACATTTGTCTTAAATATAAGAGTTTAAAACATTGAATTAGGATTAGGGATAAGATTTTCCAACTTACTCATTAGAGATGGTACAATCTCCAATAGAAATTAGTGTTATTTGGTTTTGCTTAATTTTAATTAACAATATAATTGAGAAAAAACATTTCAGGAACTTGGATAGGAGTCATGGACGGGTTCAGAGTAACAATTCCATTGACAAGGGATCTCCACGAGCAGCAGAAAGAACAGCGTCAAGCTCTGCTGCGCCAGCAACAACAACAGAGTCAAGCTCCGCCGCAACAGTCTGATCAGAACCTGCAATTTTCCTTGGCCGGCGCTGACGACGAAGCCGATCCTTACATTCCGTTTCTGTCGGAAGCTTCACCACCGCCACAGCACCAAGCCAACTTAGCCAGCGCGGATCCTGCCGTGAACATGAACATGCCCATAACGGGAAGTGAGCTTGTTAGCGGTGAAACACCACTGGATTTGTTTCCCGTATGTCCTTCTTTCACGGTGAGCCATCCTAGAGGTAGCGGTAGCGAAACATCACTGGCTTTGGTTACCGGAGGTCCTTCTTTCACCGTGAGCCATCCTAGAGATAGCGGTGGCGAAACATCACTGTCTTTGGTTCCCGGAGCTCCTTCTTTCACGGTGAGCCATCCTAGAGGTAGCGGTGACGAAACATCACTGGATTTGGTTACCGGAGGTCCTTCTTTCACTGTGAACCCACCTAGTGGTAGCCCTGGCAGAGTCAAAAATATGAGAGGACGACGAGGGCCTCCTTCTAGTTCTGCCAACAACGACAAGCTTCAAGCTTTAGGTATCTTCCCTAATTATAACAACGAAACATTCTTCTGATATTTATATGTTTTGGAATAATGGAATCTTGTCTACCCTCACGTGCTGATATTGGAAAGTTGTGTGTTGTCGGATGCAATCTTATTAGAAAGAATATTTATGTAAACGATGAAATATGGTAAACAAATGACATTTGAGTATCACTATTATTTATGAAATGACTTTTACGCCCCCCTTTATTGTTTCTTCTTTTAATTATTAGTTTTGCTCATTAAAGTCTTGAGTAATGGTGATATCTTTTGTGGCTTAAACTGAATTGGCTTTGCTATATTCTTATTGTAGACTCGACTGGAGTTGGAGTTGGATTTACGCCTCAGATCTTTATCATCCTACCTGGAGAGGTCTCTATCTTCTTCCATTACCTAATTTTACTTGATACGATGATGTATGTCTTAGCTTATCTTTCTAGTAAAAGATCACCAAGGGATTTTTAAATCATGTCAATGTCAGAGTGCCAGTTGTTGTCATAAGGTTGAATATTATTGGTAACAAGAAAATGTTGAGATTGATCAAGGGTTATGTAACCATAAAATTATTATATTGTCTATGGTTGTTTTGTAGTGTTGATGTTTTAGGTCTATTTGGTTTTGTTAGGGTTAAAAACTGATATTTACTATTAATCTGTTGTTTGATCCATGAGACAGGATGTTGCAGCCAAAATAATGGAGATTACTATGAATGGACCACGTTCTGTGTGTGTGTTCTCTGCATTTGGATGCATTTCCAATGTGACTTTACGCCATCCCACCATATCATGTGGAATGGTTGCCTATGAGGTATTTAGATTCAACCTGCAATTTTTTTCTATTCTTTTATCATTGACTCATTGTTGTTTAATCTTACTAAGTTATTTACATTTAAAATCAGGGGCTATTTGAGATTATATCTCTATCAGGGTCTTTTGTTCCGGTGGAGATGGATGGTTACAGAAACATGACATGAAGACTAACCGTGTCATTATCAAGACTGAATAATGTTGTATTTAGTGGGACTGTGGTTGGTCCTCTTGTAGCATCAACACCCGTTCAGGTGATTTCTATTTTTTTCAATTTAAGCATTTGATATATTGATGTTGATAAGAACATGTAATGACACATTTGGTTTTCAAATCACAGGTTTTTGTTGGCAGTTTTATTCAAGAAGGACATAATAAACCGGATCAAATGGAGTTTTATACACCTATATTACCGAATGAGGATCCAACCCAAGGATTGATGGTTCTGAGAAACCAATAATTTCGAGACACAACAAATGAATCTTCTGGTGGAGAAGAATTTGAAAGCCTGTGGGGCTACCCATAACAGCTTTATCTTTAGTTTTTTGTATAGTTATGTCAAACAAAGATTTTGATAACTTTATTTTGTGTTTTCATAACCATAAGTTTTTTTTCCTTAGTTCAGTTTTTGGATTTTCAGTTTACATTTTAGGTCTTGAATGTTTAAGTTTTAAATTGAATTTTCGGTTTTTCTTTTGAAAAAAATATACTTTTCACTATTCAAGATTTTAAAAAATTAGTTTCCTCCTAAATCCTAGGAAAACTAATTTTGAGTGGTTTATCTAGATTTCAAAGAAAATCTAACAGCCATGGTTTTGAGATTTGTTGTCAAAAGCCTTTTTCCACCATATTGTTTTCATTTTCATTTAAAAAAAAAAATTAGTTTTAAAATTTATAGCAAAAACCAAAACTAGAAACCAATTTAAATTTTATTTCCATTCAATGAGATTTTGAAGGGAAAAAAAAAACAAAAAACTATTTCAAAGTCTGTAAAAACATTCAAGGCCCAATTTCCAGATTAATATTGATATTTTATTTTATGTTTCTCAATCTTGAAAACATTCGAACAAATGTAAAACTCTTTCTGATTACAACATCAAAACAAGGATATTAAGGCTGGTGGTCTTTGGCTCTCTTCAACAAAAACCGCAATGAGAAAAACCCGAGAGCGCAGGTTTGCCAGAACCATCCCATTGCATTGTCAGGGTCAACTCGTTTAGCCAGAGACCAAGCATAGATTCCTTCTGCTACATGTAGGAACACTGATACGATGAAGACAGTCTTTACAATCGTGATTGTCCGGAAGAAGAAGAGGTTTAGGGCTCTTAAGAAAGGCACAGGTCCTATGTCTGGTAACCATCCCGCAGCAAAAACAGCTGACATTCCTAGTGTAACAGCTATCCAAGTGAATATGGTTGGACCGTCTAAAGATCTCCGTTTCCTCTCCTGCCAGTCTGAGATAGTTGCAGCCATACCTTCCCGGGAGCTCTTGAATGGAACATATCCAAGCTCTTCCTTTGCTTTGAGATAAGAGAAATAATGAGTAACACCAACCTGCACCAGATCAATAGATTCATCATACAAAGTGTTGATTCGTGATCTCAGCTGGAATAAGTTGGGACAAAACTGCTACCTTATATACTTCAGCAGGAAGAATAAGAGGCTGTGGTAACCAGCTCTTTGATAGCCATGGATATAGGACAGTGTAGACACCTTGCACAACCTTACCCAAGAACAGCGCAAAAGGTACAGATATTGTAGACTTGGGCAGGTCATAGTCTAAACTTCTTAGTAAGGGACGCAGAAACTCAAAGGTATTAACAGGGGAACCTACAATGTCACCAATCCAGATTAATTCAGCTTAAATGTTTAGATACTCCCCTTGTCTTGAGAATGTGTTAAGAGATGAGTTTTTACCATCAGAGACAAAATATGGTTGACCAGCAGCAACGGGTGCTCCTTCTCTACCAGGAATGTCATCCAAGAGTCCCATACTTGCCAAGATGATTGCTAAGACAAGATTTTCAACATAAATCCAGTCTGATTTAACACTCGTTTCACCGATCTTGAAAAGCATTAAACCCAACTTTGCTTGATTAACTATCCTAGGAAGATGCCTATCTTCACCAGGTCCATATATAGCTGCTGGACGAATAGCACAAGTGTACACCTTCTTGCTACTATTCCTACATAAGCAACAAACAGTGAAGAAGATTATTGATGCTTCCTAAATCCATTACCAATTGAAATCAAGAACCGGACTTACTTAAATTTTTGGCCATTAGTCTTGAGAACTAACTGTTCTGCAATCGATTTACTTCGACTATAGGCATCAACATGATCATCAAGAGGGAAATAAGGCAAACCTTCATTGCCATTTAGAATCTCTTTACCACCAAAGACAACATTGTAAGTGCTTACATAGACAAGTCTTGTGATTTCATGTTTGAACACAAATTCCAAAACGTTACAAGTCCCGTTTATATTAACCTCTTCACAACGTCCAAACTGAACCATCTCTTTCCCAGACATGCCGTAGGAAGCAAGATGCAAAACACAGTCAGCACCATCTAAAGCCTTATCCACATCGTGTTTCTTTGTTACATCGCCTATGTTCATCACAATCCAAATCACTCTAATATTCGAAATTACAGATCAAATTGAGGGAATTGAAAGAAATTTTAAGAGAGATCGAGGAATTTGGAACCTTGGATGCAGCGAACGCCATTGTTTTTGAGGTCATCGGACCAAGGAGAAGAGTGGCCGATGTCGAAAGAGCGGACTTGGCGAGCTCCACGGCGAACGAGCTCTAAGCAGAGAGCGGCACCGACATAGCCAAGGCCTCCAGTCACCACGAAGGTGTTGCCTTCGACACCTTCGTTCTCACTCAGATGCATACTTTTACCGGCGAATCCAAAATTGATCGGAAACGGCAAGGCGTGCGACTTTTACTTATCTTTCTGACACAGAGCTCACGTGTACTTAACCCTGACTCCTAACTCTGTTAATTCTTGTTTTTTTTTTCCTTTATATTTGTTTTTTTTTTGGAATTTTTTTGTTTTGCCTTATAAAATTAACAAAATTTTATTATTGTTGGGGAAAATTTATGTGTTCGTTCAAAGAATTTGAGGAGAGACAATTGTTGTTGGTGTCGGATTTTGCACTTCAATCCGATTTAGATTAGTCCACAAGAAACTACTCTGGACTACTAAAGTTTAGTCACAAAAAACTCTTGATTTGTTATTGGACATAAAGTGACCAAGTCAAAATAGCGAGACTAGTAAGCTCAAGTTTGCGGTTCTAATTCTTTGAAATCATTTATCAAGTGTCACAAGTAAGTAGGATTGATTAATCAAACTTCTGACTAATTTCCAAGGTGAACAACTCTATTTTAAGGAAATGTACCACAAATCAAACACATGGGCAAAGTCTAAATGAAAAAATGGCTTATGTCTAAACTCTAAATGACAAAATAGCTTTCTGTTGTTGGCAAAATAACTTAAATAACCATAATTTTATTTAACCGTGATAGATAACTAAAACAATATTAAATAACACTCGTTTTAACATTTTATTTAATGGCTAATATTAAGTCTTAAGATTAAAAAGATTTGTAACTGTAACTAGTAGATAAGTAACCATAAACGAAGTAGTGGTGTAGTGATTCCCATTTGAGGAGGAGTTGCCCTGTTAATCTAGGTCAGTGATCGATTCTTCTCAAGTGCGAAATTATCTAAATCACTCTATTTGGCCCGAGAGAGGGTCTATACGTGGCCGTGTCATAGCTAATTTGCATATGGTATCATGGAGGTGGGTAAAAAACCCAACCCGATCCGAACCCGTTTTGAGCCCGTTTTTAAAAAAAACCTATAAAGCCTGAAACCCGAACAATGTAGCCCAGAAAAGACCCATGAGTTTCGGGTATCCGCGGGGATACCCGAGTCGTTGTTTTTTGTGTTTTTGATTTTTTTTTAAAAGATTTACATCGACAATTATTTATAAAATTTGAACATTAAATTTGTTAACCAAGTAAAAACATAAATGAACTAAAATTTTATTTTAAAATTAATTTTTTATAAATATTGATATAATTATTTTCATAAATATTGATATATTTTTATAACTGCATTAGACATTATGTTTGTTGATTGTGTCTTACGATTTTAGAAAAAAAAAAATTTCACGGTTTTTCCGGCACAAAAATGTTATTCCGTGACTTTTTGATTTCCGGCCAAATTTGCGATTTGACGGGTTTGACGAAAAAGTCAGTTCCAAAATTTTATGATTTTGGCCCAAAAACGTAATTATACGATTTTGCGTTTTTGGCGGAAAATGTCATTTCGCGATTTTCCACTAAATTTGTGATTTGTCAGGTTTGGCAAAAAAATCAGATTTTAGCACAACAACGTAATTTCGTGATTTTGTTTGTTTTGGCGGAAACATGTCATTTTGCGAATTTTCCACCAAATTTGTGATTTGACGGGTTTGGCGAAAAAATTCAGATTTTGGCATAAAAACGTTATTCTAAAATTTTGTGTTTTTGGCAAAAAAATGTAATTTCACGATTTATCCGCCATAAATATGTTTTTAGAAAAAAAAAGTCCCACGAATACCTATTACTCGATAGGGGAAACCCAAATAAAATCCGGAGTAAATAAAGCTTGGAATAAATAAAGCCAGCCCATTTTAAGCCTATGTTTTTTAACACAAACGATATGCCTACAACTTGATATTAAATAGGTTTCGGGTACGATAAAAACCCATAATTAACATTCCTAAATCTAAATAATCCAATGGTTTTTTTTTTTTTTTTTTTTTAAAACAACACTAGTTTTAAATGAAATTCAAAATGAAAGCGAAAATAAATTGTTTTTAATTCTAACCCAGTCCTTAACATTCTTCATTTTTTTCTCCAACTGCTTCCCCTAGAGACACTCTAATCGATAAGTTGAAGCTGATAAACCTTAAAGTCCTGAATTTTCCATTAAAGGTCGACTGAAATAAGTGCTAATAAATTCGGGTCAAGCTCCAATTGTTAAATGATGCTAGTGTAGGTGCTGAGTTTAGAGGAAGAAATAATATCGAAAATCATTGATCTTCCATTTTTTGAACGAGTTCAAGGGTTTTAGATTTAGGTGTTTCAAATTGGGGTTTTCTAATTTCCGAGTGCGCTAGGGTTTTCGGTTTCTTCACTTCAATGGCGAGAAGACATGGATGGCAGCTTCCAGCTCACACTTTTCAGGTTTCCAAGTAGCTAATTAGGCTTCTTCCCCTATAAATTTGCATACTTTACTGAGTGTTCAAAAGGGTCTGCTTGACTTTGGTTTGAAAGGTTTTGAATTTTTGTCGTAATCTGTAATTCTGAACATTTTGTTCCTTTTTTAAATTCCGTGAAAATGACATAAATGTTTTGTTGTGATTGTATTCACATCGCTTTCAAAAATCTATTCTTTTTCCTCTGCTTTAATGTGTTTGTTTATGCACACACATTTGAGTATATGTGCATAGTTCATGTATATTTGAAGATCCATTGCATTGAACTTGGATGAATTTTCTCTGTAAAGTACTCGTTTATCTAACATGATCTGTTGATGTGCAGGTTGTTGCTATAACTGTATATTTCTTGCTAACTGTTGCTTACTATGCCTTCTTTGCTCCGTTTCTCGGAAATAAACTCTATGAATATATTGCCATTGGTGTTTACTCATTCCTGGTAAGAACAACAACGAAAATTCTTTCACTAAAGCTCTCAAATGCATAAAACTTGTTGTTATATATGTCACAACTCTCATCTCTCTTTTACCTAATGATTTTTCAGGCGTTTTTGGTTTTAGTTCTTTATATCCGATGCACTGGTATAGATCCTGCAGATCCTGGAATCTTTGCAAGGGCTGATTACACTCCAGCCCATAAGTCACAGAATAGTAACTATGTGCCTGGTACGAATGATGCTGTGTATAGGGTTTAGATAATTCAGATACTTCTTTCTTATAGTGTTGTCTCTGTTGCAGAGAATGCCTCATCAATTGATGGTATGCCATATACTAGACATGGCTCAGGTTGCTGTAATGCTATAGGAAGATTCGTGTGTGGTTGTTTAGTAATACAAGATTGTCGTAAAGATACTCAACAAGAGCAATCAGACGAACAAGAAGAAGCTCTGTTCTGCTCATTGTGCAATGCTGAGGTATGCTAGTTTGTTGACTTCTGGTAAAAAGCTTGTCATTGTGTCTTCTAAAGAAACACTGCATTTCTTTTTTTTTTGAAGGTACGCAAATTTAGCAAGCACTGTCGAAGTTGTGGCAAGTGTATTGATGTGTTTGATCATCATTGCCGGGTATGCAATTTGAAAATGTAGTTTTTTTCCGTTGGGTTTCTGGCTTAGCTTTTGAACTGATTTGTCAAGTATCTTTTTCCTTAGTGGCTGAATAACTGTGTGGGGCAGAAAAACTACATCAGCTTTGTGTGTCTTATGGCGGCAAGCTTTTGCTGGGTATGTTTCCAATAAAGTTTGTTACTTTGAGGTTGATTCTGCTGCTGTTAAGCCATCCATATGATATAAAGTGGCAAATATGACAACAGCTTGTAGTTGAATTTGGAGTTGGTGTTGCTGTATTTGTTCGATGCTTTGTGGAACAAAAGGCAATGGAACATCTTATAACTGAAAAGCTTGGGCTTGGGTTCTCTCGTCCTCCATTTGCTGCTGTTGTGGTAAGTTTGCTCAAAGAAAACATTGGTTTATTCTGTCTTTCATCCAACTTAAGCTTGCTTTCTCATTTTTTGCAGGTTGTTTGTACAATTCTCTCGTTCCTGGCCATAGTACCTCTTGGAGAACTATTTCTTTTTCATATTATTTTGATCCGAAAGGTATTGTGTATATATATATTTTGCACCATGTTGCTGAATTCCTACTTTCGACTAACAAACACATAACTAAACACGAAGATGAGCTTTGATATGTCACTTTTGTGGGTGCAGGGAATCACAACATATGAATATGTTGTTGCCCTGAGAGCGCAAACTGAACCACCTGTAGATGGGTTAGACCAAACGAGCCAGCCTCCTTCACCTACAAGCTCAGCTGTGACAGCTGTGAGTGGAAGAAGCTCTCTCGGATTAAGCATTCAATACCGTGGTGCCTCCTTGTGTACACCTCCAAACATATTCATGGATCAACAGGTGAAAAACAAAAACAAAATCTAACATATTTTTCACTTTCTTCGGTTGTATAATTTCTCTTTTTTCTTTTCTCAGGACGATGTTATCCAGTATTTGGAGCCTGGACCTGTGAGATCCACCATAGATCCTGACACACTTTCACAGAAAAAGCCACCTCAGCGTCAACAAGTAAGGATCAATCCATGGAAGCTGGCGAAACTTGATTCAAACGAAGCATCTAAAGCAGCTGCAAAAGCACGTGCATCCTCGTCAGTGCTTCTTCCATTGAGCTCCCAGCACAACCCTTCCAAAACCAGCAGCAATGTAAGCGGAAGAAGCAGCCCCACAAGTAGCCATCAAACCAAAAACACTAGAAAAACAGGCAAAGCTGATTCAGAGTCTTGTAGCCTAGGTAGTCCAGTTTTGACAAGAGATCACTTCAACCCAATGTACATGTCATCATCAGCTAACGAGTCACCATTAAATGAGGAAGAGAGCAGGAATACTGTTATTGCAGCTAGAAGAAACTTGGCTACAAGCGATGAGAGTTCAGTAGTTTGGGATCCAGAAGCTGGGCGGTTTGTATCGTCATCTCGGACCCCTGGAGGTCCTATTGGTGACGAACGTCTCAACAACATAACTTCATATGGGAGTGAGGGTAGCAGAAGGGTTAGAGGAAACCCATTGACTGGCTATTTCCAACAGGTTAGATCACAGAGAGGAGACCAACTTCCAGTGTTTATGCCTACTGATTCTCAATTGCACAAACATTTATCTACTAGATTCCATTAGAAACATTTGTTGATCACCAACTTCTTTATATTCCATTCAAGTTTTGTTTCTTATTTCTCTTTTTTAATTTCTTGGTAAGGAGACAATTTTATTGGTTTAATGGTAGTAGAAAAGAACACAAGAAGCAGACTTAGTTTGTAAGGTAAGATAGCAAAAAAAAAGGTTTTGCCATGAGAGAATCATACACAGCATCTTTATAAAAACAAACAGAGTTGATGCCAAAGCAAAAGAAAATTTCAAAACGTTTCTCATCAGATCCAAGACTCAAAAGAAGACTGAACTTGGAACATAAGAGAACGCATGGTACAAACCATAGGTGTATGTAATTTCTCCGAGCTTCACTGTTCTGAAGTATCCGTTTTCTCCAATGATGTGAGCTTTGTCCTGAGTGGAGTACACTAAATCATCGTAATCAAAAACAACTAGGGCTCTCTTATCCTTGTCAATGAGGAAACTCCCAATAGAGAGTGGGCTCATATCATTAACAGCTAAGAACTTGCTCCACGACACTGCATTGGGCTCAATCTTGGTGGTAATCCAAATCTCCATCCCAAAATTTGGATGACGCTGAAATAACACTGCAAGCTCAATCTTGGTGGTAATCCAAATCTCCATCCCAAAATTTGGATGACGCTGAAATAACACCGCAAGCTGCTCTTCTCCAAAAGAAGATAGAGCCACAAAATCCTGAAAAGACTCAAACGGCAGAGGCAGATGCGGTCCAAATCTCTCTTTTGTAAAATCAAAACATAGTAAGAAATCAGGGTTGTCTTCTTCTAAGGCCCTATTTACAGCATACCAATATGTATTTCCCTTCACAGACACGCCCTTGTTATGATAATCTATATACCAGTCAGGAGTGACATCAAGAACCCTCCATGAATTAGAGTTGAACTCGTAAATCTCGTACATAGATTCCTTGTTTAGATGATGAGCAAATCTCAAGATTTTATGGGTGCGGCACGATTTGCTCTGCTCGTATCGGAGAGCATAGGTATACGGGTCATACTGACCATATATGGGTTCTACGGAGATCCAGCGATTTTGTCCTGTATACACGGATTCAAAACTACGAGCTTAGTGTAGTCTTCTGTGACCCATAACAATAAACCCTCACAGTGGTACACTCGAGATATATAAACATTAGCTGAATCGTTTAAGCTAATAAGTTTACCTATAGTCTTTATAGATGGAACTGAGTTGTTGTGAATTCCATAGAGATTGATGCTCATTAAATAAACCCTATAATCTCTCAATACGATCGCCAGAATCTCCCCTTCCTTTGGAGCTGCTGCTTTACCAAGGTACTTCGATAAAGTGTTCCACTTTTTGCATGTACATCAGACTTCTCTCATACATGCCACCGGAACCCTAAAGAGGATCGCTTCTTCTTATTTTATCTTAACTTCTTTTTTATAGTATATAGTTAAATTTGTTTATAAACAATAGCTAACAACAAAGTCGTTGTAGTATAGTGGTAAGTATTCCCGCCTGTCACGCGGGTGACCCGGGTTCGATCCCCGGCAACGGCGTCTTTTTATTTTATTTCTCTGCTTCATTTTTTTTAATTAAAAATATTTTTGAAATTTCCCAAAAAACCCGCCAGGTCGTTCATCTCCCTACATTTTCGATTTCAAAACCATTAGAATGAACAAACAGAACAAAATTTTCCAAAAGAAACAAAAAAAAAAAAAATCAAAAACTACAGAAAAATCAAAATAGCCATCACCGGAATCTGTCCCCCGGAACGACGGAGACATCTTCCCTCCTTTGCATGTTCCCGCCGTTTATTAACCGTAGAAGATTGAAATTGATGATAGTAAATTCCAGATAAGAAAATATGGGTGGAGGAGGAGGAGAAAGCAGTAGCATTTCCGTAGAAGGCCCGAGAGAGCTAGATCAGACTCCGACATGGGCCGTCTCCACTGTTTGTGGCGTTATCATCTTGATCTCTATTGTTTTAGAGCTCATGATTCACAAAATTGGAGAAGTATATATATTTTTAAAAAATTTTCTTACATTTTCTAATTGATATTAACATGATAACATTCGTAGGTGTTCACGAAAAGAAGGAAGAAAGCTTTGTACGAAGCTCTTCAAAAAATCAAAAACGGTACCAAAACAAAAAAAAAACTGAAAACCATCGAAATTGATTTTTTTTTTGGTTAACGCTATGATTTGTTTTTTTTGTGTGTGTGTGTGCAGAGCTGATGGTTTTGGGATTCATTTCTTTGCTGCTTACATTTGGACAAAACTACATCGCAAGCTTGTGCGTGCCGTCAAGATACGGTCAAGCAATGTCATTTTGTGGTCCATACGATGGTCCCAGTGGTGAATATAAAAAGCCAAAGACCACTTCTCACTTTCAACGTCGTATTTTGGCTGGTGGTGCTCCTGCTAAGTGCAAGAAGGTTCAAATCTTTAATTTCTCTCTTTTTTTTTTCTTGGTTAATTAGGAAAATTATGTTGAGATTGATGAAGAGGAGTGTTTTTGTTTTGTTTACAGGGCTATGTACACCTTATATCACTCAATGCGTTGCATCAAGTGCATATCTTTATTTTCTTCTTGGCTGTGTTTCATGTCATTTATAGTGCTATTACCATGATGCTTGGAAGAGCAAAGGTATATATAGAATATAATGTTTTTTTTTATTAAGACTGTGACAGTGAATTTTTGATTGTTGGATTGGAGTCATTATAATTTACTTTACATGTAGATTCGTGGATGGAAAGTCTGGGAGGAAGAGGTCATAAATGATCACGAAATGATGAACGGTTAGATCATTTTTGTGTTTATAGTTTCTGATGTTAAAATCAAAAAACTAATATTTGGTTTTTGTTTTGATTTTAATTTACAGATCCTGCAAGATTTAGGCTCACACATGAAACATCATTTGTTCGAGAGCATGTTAATACTTGGGCCAAAAATAGATTCTCTTTCTACGTTGTATGGTTATGTTTCTTTATTCTTCCATCTATTGTTTCTAATCTTAATGAAGCATGAGAGAATTCTTCTATTGTTACTTTTTTTTTTTTTTTGCAGATGTGTTTCTTTCGTCAGATGCTGAGATCTGTCAGAAAATCTGATTATTTGACTATGCGACATGGGTTCATTAGTGTGAGTTTCTTGAAACTATGCAACCAATCTTGAAATTTTCAAGAAAACTTATCAATCTTCTTCTGTTACTTAGGTCCATTTGACACCGGGGATGAGGTTTAATTTCCAAAAATACATCAAAAGATCATTGGAAGACGACTTCAAGGTAGTCGTGGGAATAAGGTACCTCTTAACACTTGATTCTTCTTTACGCTAACAATCATTTTTCTTCATTGTTTTCTAATGCAACTTTACAAACATTTCGGTAATGCAGCCCCGAGCTATGGGCCTTTGTAATGCTTTTTTTACTCTTTGATGTTCACGGTTAGTCTTTTTAGATTCGTGTTATAACATTCTTTAACATTACATACTGAGCTTAGAATCTAACTGTTCTGCTATACACGTTTCAGGATGGTATGTTACTGCTGTGATCACCATGATTCCTCCAATTGTAAGTGATTCAATCTAACTTATAGTAAGCAATGTAGAGAATAAGAAAACAGACTAATTGTGTTTTGGTTTTGAAGTTGACATTAGCAATAGGAGCCAAGCTTCAAGCCATCATATCAGACATGGCGTTGGAGATTCAAGAAAGACACGCTGTTATACAAGGGATGCCACTTGTTAATGTCTCTGACCGACATTTCTGGTTAAGTCGTCCAGCTTTAGTCCTTCATATTATCCACTTCATTCTCTTCCAGGTATACACACTTGATGATCACATCTTACAAAAAGAAAAAAAAAATGTATTCGTCTATGTTTCTAATGAGCTTTATATGATTGTTCAGAATGCTTTTGAGATCACTTACTTCTTCTGGATATGGGTAAATACATACATACACATAAGCTCCCTTTTCCCATGATCTCTAGCTATCTCTATCTACTTCTCTCAACTCTGCTTTCATTGTTGCAGTATGAGTTTGGATTACGGTCTTGTTTTCATCACCATTTCGCCCTTATAATCATACGGGTTGCTTTCGGGTGAGTAACAACAAGATCCATTCTGAAAATTTTGGTTTTCTTGAGCTACAAGGAACCTTCTTATGAGTTCTTTCTTAATGCAGGGTGGGAGTACAATTTCTCTGTAGTTACATCACACTTCCTCTTTACGCTCTCGTGACTCAGGCATGTCAAAAGTTTTATTATACTTCATTCTTACTTTTTCAATATGAGTAAATCGCCGCCGTTTTAATCACTTTAGAGAATTTTACATGTTTTTTTCAGATGGGATCAACGATGAAGCGATCGGTGTTTGATGAGCAAACGTCAAAGGCGTTAAAGAATTGGCATAAGAATGCAAAGAAAAAAAGTGAGACGACGACAGGTCAAATGCAGTCTCCATTGCCTAATCTCCGGCCTAAAAACGGCGGCGATATTGAGTCAGCTCCGGCCAATATCACTGCCAGTGTTGAAGTTAAGGAAGGAGATCAGTCTCGTAAACCTGGTGACCTCTTAACCGGTCCCTAAGAAACCAAACCGGTCAAAACAGTACTTACTTAACCGGTTTACTGAAATTCTCTATACACAATTTTTGTTTTTATATCATAGGGTTTTAGTCATTTATTTATGTAAGTATTTGTTGTATGTGTATCACAATTAGTTCAATTTTGTACCAGCTTATCAAAAAAAATGACATACTACAAAAACACGAGCCATATAAACTCAGGTTTGTTAAATGGACAAATACCAAAATCACTGACCAACTGTTATAAAGTATTGGTTCAGTTTTATTTCGGTTAACCAGCTTTTATTCAATTGTTGAAGTCAGTTTAAAAACCTTGAAATTTAAAAAGTTACGCCCTAATTTGTCATCTTCACAACATAACCGTGGTTTCGAGTCTTCGTCTTGAGTTTGTCACCGTCGTCACCATTTCGCAGCCGTCACCGCCGTTGCGACTTTATCGTCCTACTAGTCGCCGCCGTAACTTGAGCTAAACTGAAAGAGGTTAATGTCCCTTGTTTCTCTAAAAATATTTCTTTTTGCACACAACTTGTTCGATGAAAGGCCTCAGAGATACCTATGAAATATAAAACGCGACTTCTCCCCCAATTTTTTTTCTGACTGTTTGTGTCTATTGCAGAGATTCAAAGTTCGTGTCTATACAATTCATTGGAGAAGCTTAGGCGGGACAAATGAAGAGGCTTAGACTGTATATTTTTGGTTGTTCTTGAATATAAAGTAAAAGTACCCATCTTTCTCTTGGTATGGTTGGTTACTCATAATTCCTTGTTAAATTCTTTGCTCAGATTTCAGTTTTGGCTTAGAGTTTTTGAAAATCTCTTCGTGATTCAGAAATGACAATGCAAATATTTTTAACTGTGAAGTATCAAACTGCTTTGAAATGGAAGTACATTGTTGACTAGTTTGAAATATCATTCAGAGATAATAGTGTTAAGTAATTTGGAGTTCACTGAACTTGCGTCACTAATGTTGGAAATCTTATGTTCAGGCTGCCCCAAAAGGTGTTGAATTCTATGCTCAAAAATCCTGCCATGAATGGTAATTGTTTTTGTACTTCTACTAAACTTTGTCATTGCTTTTTCATAGCGGGCATGTGCAAGATATCATTTAGAAGTTTTTCAAGAACTTACTGATAAAGGCATAACTTTCAAGGGTTATTACAATGGCAATTTCGAAACTTAGGATATGAGATACATAAGCAGAAGCATATACGGGATGTAGGAATGGCATATTTTAAGCAATCATGTTCAAGAATTTGATTCAGTATTCTTTATCTTTGTTATTCTAAAAATTGTTGAAGTCTTGCAAAATGAAGGAGTTAACGTTAGGCTTAATGTGAATGGTTTGTCATGCACTCTGTAAGTAATTTGGTTTTTGAAAGTTTCTCCTTGTGTATCGACAGCAATAAAGAAGAAAATTGAGAAAGATATTTGTGGAGTTGGAAGTATTGGCCTTTTCACTGATTTAGACATAGAGGTAGAGAAACACCTCTGTATCTGCATGTTTTATGATATTTGATCATCTTTTAGTACCATTTAGATTGACTTTAGTTCAAAATGGTCAGAGTTTAGCAATTAGACAGAAACCTGGATTGGAAGAACACTCTGGTCTGGAAAAATCGAGAACAACGACTCAGTGAGTAATTTTCCTTTCCATTAGATGATCTACTTTGACACAATTGTTCTTAGATAGAGTTCAGCTATTATTTAGTACCTAACAATATGAATATTGCATTCCTTACTATCATCACTGTGTTCTGTGCAGGGACAGACAATGTTCTATACCAATCAAAGCAATGCACCCAAGTACCTTTCAAACAGAACTCAACCCGTTCACTCGTACTTCCACGTTATTAAAAGAACTGACTCATCATTCACAGCAAAGGAACCTCGTGGCTGGACGTGCAGTTCATGCACAGATCCTCAGAACGGGTACATCAACATGCACCCAACATGCCAATGTCCTTGTCAACTTTTACGCTAAATGCGGACAGTTACCCAAAGCCCATTCCATCTTCAATGCCATAATCAGCAAGGATGTTGTGTCCTGGAACAGTCTCATCACTGGATATTCTCAGAACGGCGGTATCTCCAGCTCCCACACTGTTATGCAGTTGTTTCGGGAGATGAGAGCGCAAAATATACTGCCAAATGCTTATACCCTTGCCGGGATTTTTAAGGCTGAGTCGAGTCTTCAAAGTTGTACAGTTGGGAGGCAGGCTCACGCGCTTGTAGTCAAAATGTCAAGTTTTGGGGATATATATGTTGACACTTCGTTGGTGGGCATGTACTGTAAAGCAGGCTTGGTCGAGGATGGACTTAAAATGTTCGCCCTGATGCCTGAAAGAAACACTTATACGTGGTCTACCATGGTTTCTGGTTTTGCTACAAGAGGACGTGTTGAAGAGACAATTAAAGTCTTCAATTTGTTTCTTAAAGAGAAGGAGGAAGAAAGTAATAGTGACTATGTCTTCACTGCAGTTCTTAGCTCGCTGGCTGCAACCATTTACGTAGGCCTAGGCAGGCAAATCCATTGCATCACAGTTAAAAATGGGTTGCTCCGGTTTGTAGCTTTGAGTAATGCACTCGTTACAATGTATTCAAAGTGCGAGAGCTTGACTGAGGCATGCAAGATGTTTGACTCATCTGGTGACAAAAATTCGATTACGTGGTCAGCAATGGTTACTGGTTATTCTCAGAATGGAGAATCACTTGAAGCAGTAAAGCTTTTCTCAAAAATGTTTTCTGCTGGAATCAAGCCCAGCGAATACACAATTGTTGGGGTTCTTAATGCCTGTAGTGACATTTGCTATATAGAAGAAGGGAAACAACTTCATTCTTTCTTGTTAAAATTGGGATTTGAAAGACATTTATTTGCGACTACAGCTTTGGTTGACATGTATGCGAAGGGCGGTTGTCTAGCAGATGCCAGGAAAGGGTTTGATTGTCTACAAGAACGTGATGTCGCTCTTTGGACATCAATCATTAGCGGGTATGTTCAAAACTCAGATAACGAAGAGGCTCTCATTTTGTACCGCGGAATGAAAACAGAAGGTATTATCCCAAACGAACCAACTATGGCAAGCGTTCTAAAAGCTTGCTCCTCTCTAGCTACCTTGGAGCTGGGAAAGCAAGTACATGGCCACACAATCAAGCATGGATTTGGGCTCGAAGTTCCAATTGGAAGTGCACTTTCTACAATGTACTCAAAGTGCGGGAGTTTAGAAGATGGGAACCTCGTCTTTAGAAGAACTCCCAATAAAGATGTTGTGTCTTGGAATGCGATGATCTCAGGCTTGTCCCATAACGGACGAGGAGATGAGGCTTTAGAACTGTTTGAGGAGATGTTAGCAGAAGGAACGGAACCGGATGATGTCAGTTTCGTGAACATTATATCAGCGTGTAGCCATAAAGGGTTTGTAGAGAGAGGCTGGTCTTATTTCAATATGATGTCTGATCAGTTCGGGCTTGATCCAAAAGTTGACCACTATGCTTGTATGGTTGATCTGCTGAGCCGTGCAGGACAGCTCAAAGAGGCACAAGAGTTCATCGAATCAGCTAGTATCGATCACGGTTTGTGCCTTTGGCGGATACTACTAAGCGCGTGTAAGAACCATGGGAGGTGTGAGCTAGGAGCATATGCAGGAGAGAAGCTCATGGCCCTTGGATCAAGAGAATCATCAACGTATGTGCAATTGTCAAGCATATACACGGCTTTAGGGCGGATGAGAGATGTGGAACGGGTTTGGGGACTAATGAAAGCGAACGGGGTGAGCAAAGAAGTGGGTTGCAGTTGGATCCAATTGAAGAATCAATGCCATGTATTTGTTGTGGGAGATACAATGCACCCGACGATTGAAGAAACAAAGGATTTGGTCAGTTTAGTGAGTAGACAGATGATGGAAGAAGGATTCATAACTGTGTTGGATTCTTCTTATGTCGATGAAGGAACACAATTAGTTCTTTCGTGATACAAAAATTTGTTGTATTCTTTTATATTATACGTGTGTAACTTTAGGTATGAAAATGTATCACAAATCGTTATAATTTTGTTAGCCAAATGATTATTCACATAATCCGTGAAATTATGTAGCCATTTGTTTAATCACTGCTCTTCAGTGAATTAATCATTTAGAGAATGCATGCTCTAGATTTTAGAACTTTTAAATATATAGAAAATGAGATTTAACGAAATTACCTAGTCAAAGACACTCCCTAATTTCATGGCCAATTTTATGCAATTTCTTTGGACAAAAATTATTTACTTCTCCCATAAGTAATTTACTATTTTTTACGCCCAAATATATTGTCTTCACACAAGAAGGAAAAAAAGAAGAAGCTAACCTTGAATTCAAGAAATATGTCGAAGAACAAAGAGAAACAAGAGTTGCCACTAGAAACAAGTCCGTACACAAAGTACGAAGATATAGAAGATTACAAGAAAAACGCTTATGGAACTTCCGGTCACGAAGAGGTTAAGCTTGGCCAAGGCGGTGGCACAACCGACGCACCGACCCTCTCCGGCAGTGGTCCTCCCTCCGCCGTAGATTCCGCTAACCAACAAGCTAAGAAGTGAATCACTCATTTATATTTACAAAACAAAATGTTTCTCTTGCTTCTGTTTTAATTACTCGTCAATGTGATTTATTTGATGATTAGTGATAATGGACTTGTTTTTGTTTTTTTTCCTTTTATCCATTGTTATGATCCAATCAAATCAATAAATAAATGTTTAAGTCTAACCGATTTTGGCCATCTTACAACATTAAACGCCTTACACCAACATTTTGTATATCTTCTTTTCTGAAAATAAAACAACATTAAACGCCTTACACCAAATAATTTGCCGCAAATTATACTCTCATACTTAATTTGGTAAATTATTTTTAGCACAAGTTGTGGGGGACCTACTGATTGGTAGCAAAATAAGAAAAAAAAATACCAATCAACTTAAAAGTCAATTTCATAACAACTAGCTCTTGAAAAACATGTCATTAGCATGAATAGTTGAAGTATATCATCAAGAATTCACATTGGAAACTCAACCATCCAATCATGTTTCGTCAATGGAGATGTGTAAATATTCGTCGGATCTTTAAAAAATTAAAATAATTTGGCAAAGTATTACATAAAAATGTTAAAAGTAAAGTGTTATTGGCAAGATAAAAACATGTTAGTTTTAAACAATCAAATAGAACATTCAACTACATATATCATCTGCCAAACCACCATTACTTATTTACGCCTAGGCATAAAAGTTTCAATATTTAATCATTAGCAATTAATACTTTCAATTGCAATAAAAGTCAGTAATCAATAATTGCAAAATTAATATGCTCATTCTATCAGTATGATATCCAACCACCAAAACCATTAGGCATTAGCTAATTAATAATACCATTTTATTAGAAATCAAATCACAGAGACACATTGTCGTGTCTATCTATAATTAGAAAGCTACCAAATTGTTTTTTAACCGGTTTTGAATTAGTACCGGAAACAAATTTCCCGGTAGAGAAACCAACTAGAACAGATTCAGCCAATATAAATGTGACACGTGGATTGCGGAAATCTGACGCCGCTATTCTTTTTTTAATCGGATTAACCCCTCGCCATTGGGAAAGACAAAAGGAGATTACATGGATGAGATCTTGATCGTCAATCTTCTATCTTAGAAATCCAACGGCTGGGTCTCGATGGCGGCAACATCCGGTCAAAGTAATGCGTAGCCGTTGATTATGGACACGTGTCAGTGAGGGATCTGGGGTATGACAGAGAGACGATCGATGAGATTACCTGGAAACGCCGGTGGCCAACCAAATACCAAACGAGACAAAGCTTCTTCTTCTTCGTCTCTCTCTATCTATCTTTCTCTCTCAAGAAACTTGTAGAAAGTTTTCGGAAATTGTCTTTCGTCTTCTTCAACGCAATTACATTTTTCTGTGTTTTTTTCGAGATTTTTTTTCAGAGGATCTGATGATAAAACTAAAGGAAAAAAGAAGAAGAATCATTATTGTCATCTGTGAGAAATCTCAGAACTTTTGTTTTTGTAATTTTCTGATTTTATTTTTCTGAATTCTACCTGCTTCGAGAATTTTATTTCTCATCATTTTTTGGGTTAGTCTATGAGCTGAAATTCGTCAGGATTTATGAAATTTGTGAGCTTCTGGGTCTGATTTGATTCTAAATAGGGTCTTGGTTATAGTTCTGGAAAATTGATTTGCTTGATCTGACCTGAGAAAAAAGTAAAAACCTTTGAGTAGAGCTTGTTCTTGACCCTCGCTAACACACTTGTGCTTGGGAGCTTGATTTAGTGCTTGAATCAAGTTTTAGAAGCTTTGGATAGTTGGTGTGTTGGGTTATTTGGATTCCTTCACTTTCTTCGTTTGTTGAGTCTACTACACTGCTGCTTTTATCAAGATCAAGGATCTGCTGATTCTGGGTTTTGTCAAAATCTGAAATTGATCAAAGTGTTTTGTTAAAGTCTGTTTCTCACAAAGTTTGATCCTTTATTGATCTAAGATCTTTTGGGAATAAAGGAAATCCTCCGGAAAGCAGCAGACAAGAGGAGTTGTTGGTGAAGAGACACTTTCTGGATTGGTGATAGATTTTTATGATTCAGTGACGGCTATGGATTTTTCACCTTTGGTAGCGGTTTTAGAGAAAGATTTCAACAAGGACAATGCTTCTTCTGCAACAGATATTGATACTTTAGAGAACTTAGATGACACTAAGCAAATATGTAAAGGCAAACCTCCGAGGCACCTTTCTGCCATGCAAAATATCACAAGCACTACTACTAGGCTGCAGGTAATTTATATGGTCTTCAATTTCTGCTTCTCTTTTTTGGTTGCAATGGGATTCAGTTGATGTAATTGGTTTTTGTGTATGCGCAGGATGTTGATGTTTGTAATTTGGTTATGAAGTCACCTGATGAAAAATCAGAGTTTTTACCAATATACCGATCAGGAAGTTGTGCTGAACAAGGGCCAAAACAGTTCATGGAAGATGAACACGTTTGTATCGATGATCTTGTTGACCATCTTGGTGCAGCTGTTGAATGCTCATCTCTTGGAGCCTTCTATGGGGTGAGTGTATTTTCAAGCCTTACCCAAACAAGTATAGATGCAGCTCAAAAGCCTGGTTATTATTTTTGTTTTATCTTGTACTAGTACTACATCAGAGGTTTTTCTTTTAGAAGTATTTTAACATTGTTGATTGTGTCCTTTGACAGGTATTTGATGGTCATGGTGGCACGGATGCAGCACTCTTTGTTAGAAAGAACATACTGAGATTCATTGTAGAGGACTCCTACTTCCCACTATGTGTACAGAAGGCGATTAAGAGTGCTTTCTTGAAAGCTGATTATGAATTTGCAGATGATTCTTCTCTTGACATCTCTTCTGGGACCACAGCGCTTACAGCTTTTATTTTCGGAAGGTAAGGCCACTTAAATTCATGTTTTTCCATTTAGGAAGTTATATATGTTATCAGCTGTAAAATCATCAATACTTCTTTTCTTAGCCCATGAACTTTAGCACCATAAATATTCAAGTCAGCTTGCTTGTGTGGATAAGATAAAGAATTAGGCAGCTTGAGTACTTGCTTACTTTCACCCTTAGTGTAAAAACTCATGCAACTGGTTGGTTTACCATAATTCTTTGTAGTTTTGATTTTGAATAGAATTTCTACTTTCTTTCTTTACAGGAGGTTGATAATTGCAAATGCTGGCGATTGCCGAGCAGTTCTTGGGAGAAAAGGTAGAGCAATTGAGTTGTCGAAAGACCACAAACCAAACTGCACCACCGAGAAAGTAAGAATAGAGAAGTTAGGTGGGGTTGTGTATGATGGCTACCTCAACGGGCAACTATCAGTTGCACGTGCCATTGGAGACTGGCACATGAAAGGTACCAGAGGCTCTGCTTGTCCTCTAAGTCCAGAGCCAGAGTTGCAAGAGACGGACCTGAGTGAAGACGATGAGTTCTTGATAATGGGATGTGACGGTCTGTGGGATGTGATGAGCAGTCAGTGCGCTGTGACAATCGCAAGGAAGGAACTGATGATTCATAATGATCCAGAGAGATGCTCTAGAGAGCTTGTGAGAGAGGCCCTTAAAAGGAATACATGTGACAATTTAACTGTGATAGTTGTGTGCTTCTCTCCGGATCCTCCACAGAGGATAGAGATCCGAATGCAGTCACGGGTGAGGCGGAGCATATCTGCGGAAGGGTTAAACCTACTCAAAGGCGTGCTCGATGGGTACCCGTGAGTATGTTACTTTGTGAGAGTATTGTCAAGTTAGAGAGTTTTACAGTCAGGTTGACATGTTCTGTGTTCTGAGTATGTTTGTTACCAATATTAGTATTCTTCAACATCCATTGAGATTTGAGATGGATGCATATCGCTTTGTAAATAACTTTTTTTAACTGGATTCCTTGTTTAAAAATATATCAGAATAACTTCGTGAATGTTTGTACTTCTTTTTTTTCTGATGATCATAAGGTTGACTCTTAGTACCACTCGACGTATACGTTGTACCGCATTTTGTCAACCAATGTTCTACGAAATTTTGTAATGTGTTGATATAATGTGTTGTGAAAACCCCAATCATAGAGATTAAGGAGCTTTGAGGTTGTAAATGGCCAATTGCATTTTTGTATGAAATTCAACTGCATTGTGCATGTCTTTTATGTAGTGATCTAACTTGCAAGTCCCTGTGTATGAGCACGAGTATGTTTCCAAAGTAATCTATGCATAAAATAGATAGTTGTGGATGCTTGTCAAATTAAGGTTCCTCTATTTTCACTAGAGCTAAGCGTTTGGCATATTCTACTTGAGACTGTTTCTCTGTAGCGACCTGTCAAGTATTTACTTAATGTGTTTGTTCATTGGTTTTTACAGGTCAAACATTGTCTGGATTGGCAGGAAGTCCTGCTTATGTTTCTCCTGAAGTTCTTTCTGAAAATTATTCAGAGAAAGTCGACATTTGGAGTCCAGGAGTCCTCCTCTATGCTCTTTTGTCTGGTGTACTTCCTTTTAAGGGAGACTCATTGGATTGCCATTTTCGAAGCGATTAAAAACGTGAAGCTTGATTTCAACTCTGTGGCATGGGAGTCTTACAAGGACGTATCAGAATAGGTTTGCGCTTCTTTTTTCTGATGATCATAAGTTTGATTCTTAGTACCACTCAATGTTCTACGAAATTTTGTTAAGAGCGACACGTCACTATTACATAAACCATGCTGATATAATGTGTTGTGGTTTGTGAAAACCCCAATCATAGAGATAAAGGAGCTTTGACATTTACTCCCTACCTGATTCTCGGTTCAAGGAATCATGAGATCCGACTAATCCCGGGGTCCAGAGTAGCCATGTGAAGTCTATGTCTTACACCTATGACTATGTTCATCTTTTTATCATAAAGCAAAATATGAGTTCAGTCGTCCACTAAACCAACCAATGTTTGTAATTAAAAAAAGAAACAAAAATAAAGCTGGAATATACCTGCAAAAACAGTACCTAGCTGAATTGGTAACAAGAAGAATAATCCAGTTTATGAAGCAATGCAAGAAAATATTGGACCAAGTTTACATAACGTGGCCATATATATGCTACCGTTGCTCTCTAATGTTATGCATAAAGTCTGCCAATATAATCTAGGTAAAAATACCAAAAATATATCCCTCTGAATTTTTTTTTTCAAATATGACCATTTCTGCTTCAAAAATCATTCCCACGTAATGACAGATCACAGCCATATTATTAAAAGCTTGTGGTAAAAATGACCACTCGATGAAATGTGGAGGGAAACGGGATAAATGGCTGATACTACTGGAAGGATTCCTCTTTGGGTAATAGGTACTGTAGCTGGTATTCTTGTAATCGGTTTAATAGAAGATCTTTATAATCTAATATCCTAATGCCTAATATATTTTATGTCACATCATTTATATTTTCTGATGATCATAAGGTAGTTTTGATTTATACATAGATGATATATTGATATGTTTCAATGAGGATGTCGATTACATATTTGATTTATACATATATGATATGTTTCAAAACTACCTTATGATCATCAGAAAATAGAAGTCACATTATGCGATAGAAAATATGTTTCAAAACTACCTTCTTTGAGCTTGTTAACATCTTACCAGATATGTTTATGATTATTCTCTTAAAACTGGGCCAAGTCTTGAGTTTTTGCTAATATATTACTACTGAGTAGCGAGGATGATGCCCGTCTAAGTCGATTTTCATTGAAAATGAGGTCAACTGTAGTGACTCTGCGACTTGATCAACCATATTACGATTGGTTTTCTGAGGATCAAGGCTTATATGGATACTCTGAGGAAGAGAGAGGGTACGTTCGTACCGTGAAGATTCCATCATTCAAAGGAGATGAAATCTCAGCATTAACGAACATTTTTGCTCAAGATAAAGATTTACTTGACAGTTGGCCAACTCTGGTTTCAATCAGCATGTGTATATTACCATTCAAGAAACTAGAGAAAATAAAAAGAGCAACACTAAAAAATCATATACGAATAATACTTTGGCGCATAGCTTGTGAAACTGCAAACCACTAAAAAAAAAGTGGGTTTAATCTGGCAAAACCCAAATATACGAAATTGTGAATTTTCTATCGCATAATGAGAGAGATTGGTTACTAACAGACAATCTTTGGATTAATAATTTTAATATTTTTATCTGAGTATAATAAGTGATGCAGCCAAGACCACAAAAGCTCATCTCAAGAAGGGGATGTTAAGTTCATGGAAGTCGATCAATCCACACTCTTTGATCTCATGAAGGCTGCAAATTACCTAGCCATCCCAAACTTACTTGATCTTACCATTCAAACAGTTGTTGGCATGATCAAAGGTAAAACGATACCTGAAATTTTGGATTCACGCCCAAGAAAGAAGAAAAGACTCGCAAGGTGTATATTACCATTCAAAAAACTAAAGAAAATAAAAAGAACAACACTAAAAAATCATATAAGAATAATACTTTTGCGCAAACCACTAAAAAAAAGTGGGCCTAATTGTGCAACTGATTCAGTTCGGTTCTATGCTCTTGATGATTGATTGTGCGTTCAGAAAGTTTCTACTTGCTTGCCATGTGATTGAGGAATTAGTCATATATGGCTACAACTGTGAAGATTGGAAATGGACTTGTTAAGAGACTTACAATTCAGCGTGAAAGATGTGGGAGATCTTGATGGGATCACTTTTGAGCCTATTAGTTTTGATACTCCGAATCTTGAATACTTAGAATACTCTGATGTTCCTCGAGGTGACTATCCAGTTGTTAATCTCAACTCCGTTGTTGAAGCAAAGATCCATCTTCCTAGTCGACGTAACTGCAATCCCAGGAATCTGATTGAGGAGTTAACAAATGTTCAGATTCTGAGCTTAGACTCTGTTGACTCGATGCAGGCAAGTGCTATATATTGTTTTTTTTTTTGAATCGAACAGCTTGTTGATTCCTGTTTTTTGTTATCTGATGGCTTCTCTTTTAAACCTCTCAATGTAAAACTCAAAACGTTGTCGTATCATTACGTCTGAAAACTAGTCTCAAACAAAACCAATTGTGGCCAAAGAAATTAGAACCAAAACCATGTCTGCTATTATAGTTTTTTTGTTTATGATAATTACATATAAAAATTAATTAATTTTAATTAAATGAATTAAGTATCTATATCAAAGACGCTCCCTAGTTTCGTGGCCAATTAATGCAATTTCTTGGCATTCCCTCTTAAAATGCTAAGAAGTGAATCACTCATTTTTCCCTCTTAAAATGCTACGAAGTGAATCACTCATTTTTACTCACAAAACAAAATGTTTCTCTTGCTTCTTCTGTTTTAATTACTCTTCAGTGTGAATTATTTGATGATTAGTGATAATGGACTTGTTTTCGTTTTCTCTTTTTATCCATTGTTATGATCCAATCTAATAAATAAATGTTAAGTCTAACCGATTTTGGCCATCCTCTTACATCAAACGCCTTACACCACCAACATTATATATCTGCTTTATTGCGGCAAATTATTATACTCCCATACTTCACTTGGTAAAATATTTGTAGCACAAGTTGTGATATTCGTTGGATATTTAAAAGGCAAAAATTATTTGGCAAAGTATCACACTTTTAAAAGCTTAATTTGAAAATTATCATTTTAAAAACTTGTTTCAGAAAAATAACCCTGGCCACAAAACCGAGTTACCTTTACATTTTACATAAAATTGTTAAAAGTAAAGTGTTATTAAACTTGTTAGTTTAAAACAATCAAATAGATAGAACTTTCAACTACATATATCATCTGCCTAACTTAACATTACGCCTAGGCACAAAAGTTTCTATATATAATCATTAACAATGTATATTTTCAATTGCAATAAAAGTCAGTAAATAATAATTGCAAAATCAGTATGCTCATTCGATCAGTATGATATCCAACACTAGCAAAACCACTAGGCATTAGCTAATTAATAATACCATTTTATCAGGAATCAAATCACAGAGACACATTGCCGTGTAAAGCTACCGAATTGGTTTTCACCCGGTTTTGAATTAGTACCGGAAACAAATTTCCCGGTAGAGAAACCAACTAGAGCAGATTCAGCCAATATAAATGTGACACGTGGATGGCGGAAATTTCCTATCATAGAGATCCAACGGCTATGTCTCGATGGCGGGAAAACCCGATCAAAGTAATGCGTAGCCGTTTATAACGAACAGGTGTCGGTAAGAGATTTTGGGTATGTCAGTAAGCGATCCTCGAGATTACCTGGAAACGCCGGTGGCCAACCAAATACCAAACGAGACAAGCTTCTTCTTCTTCGTCTCTCTTCTAATCTATCTTTCTCTTTCAAGAAACTTATAGAAAGTTTTCGGAAATTGTCTTTCGTCTTCTTCAAAGCAATTAAATATTTCTGGGTTTTTTTTCGAGAAAAATTCTCCAAGAGGATCTGACGATAAAACTAAAGGACCAATAAAAGAGGGGATTAAGAAGAATCATCATTGCTCTCTCTGATTTTATTTGTCTGAATTCTCTACCTGCTTCGAGATTACTATCTCATCATTCTTTTGGGTTAGTCTATTAGGTGAAATTCGTCGGAATTTATGATTCTAAATAGGGTCTTGGTTATAGTTCTGGATAACTGATTGCTTGTTCTGACCTAAGAAAAAAGTAAAACCTTTGAGTAGAGCTGGTTCTTGACCCTCGTCCCTCGCTAACATACTTGTGCTTGGGAGCTTGAATCAAAGTTTTAGAAGCTTTGGATAGTTGGTGTGTTGGGTTATTGGATTCCTTCACTTTCTTCCTTTGTCAAAATCTGAAATTGATCGTTTTGGAAAGATGGTTTCTGTATTGCTCATCAAGGTCTTTGGTGAAGTCTGTTTCTCATAAAGTTTGATCCTTTATTAATCTAAGATCTTTTGGGAATATAGGAAATCCTCTGGAAAGCAACAGACAAGAGGAGTTGTTACTGAAGAGACTCGTTCTGGATTGGTGATAGATTTTTCACCTTTGGTAGAGGGAGATTTCAACATGGACAATGCTTCTTCTGCAACAGATATTGATCCGCAAAATATCACAAGCACTACTACTAGGCTGCAGGTAATTTATATGATCCGCAATATCTGCTTCTTACTTTTTTTGGTTGCAATGGGATTCAGTTGATGTAATTGGTTTCTGTGTTTGCGCAGGATGTTGATGTTTGTAATTTGGTTATGAAGTCACCTGATGAAAAATCAGAGTTTTTGCCTGTATACCGATCAGGAAGTTGTGCTGAACAAGGGCCAAAACAGTTCATCGTTTGTATCGATGATCTTGTTGACCATCTTGGCGCAGCTGTTGTTGAATGGTCATCTCTTGGAGCATTCTATGGGGTAAGTGTATCTTCAAACCTACCCAAAGAAGCATAGATGCAGCTCATAAGCCTGATTTTTTCCTTCTCTTGTATTAATTGGTACTATATCAAAGGTTTTTCTTTTACAAGTATTTAACATTGTTGATTGTGACCTTTGGCAGGTATTTGATGGCCACGGTGGCACGGATGCAGCACTCTTTGTTAGAAAGAACATACTGAGATTCATTGTAGAGGACTCCTACTTCCCACTATGTGTAAAGAAGGCGATTAAGAGTGCTTTCTTGAAAGCTGATTATGAATTTGCAGATGATTCTTCTCTTGACATCTCTTCTGGGACCACAGCGCTTACAGCTTTTATTTTCGGAAGGTAAGGCCACTTAAATTCATGTTGCTTGTGTGGATAAGATAGAGAATTAGGCAGCTTGAGTACTTGCTTACTGTAAAAACTTATGTAACCGGTTGTTTTACCATAATTCTTTGTAGTTTTGATTTGATTTTGAATAGAGTTGCTACTTTCTTTACAGGAGGTTGATAATTTCAAATGCTGGTGCTTGCCGAGCAGTTCTGGTGAGGAAGGAACTGATGATTCATAATGATCCAGAGAGATGCTCTAGAGAGCTTGTGAGAGAGGCCCTAAAAGGGAATACATGTGACAGTTTAACTGTGATTGTAGTGTGCTTCTCTCCGGAATCAGCTCTAGAGAGAATACCTTCGGATTTGTTTAAAGTCATCGTGTCTTGCCTCTCCTACAAAGAAGCATTGGTCATCAAGTTAGCCTCAAAATCTTTTTACAGACAGGTTAAGATTTTACCAGATCAGGTATGTGCTAATGGGAAAAGTCTTCAGTCTTTTGGTGATTCACTACTGAGAAACGAGCAGGATGCCCGTGTAGGTAGATTCTCATTGAAATTGAAGTCTAGGGATATAGATGAAGTTGTGGTTAACGATTGTTTAGTCAATGTTCTTAACCGAGGTGTGTTGGATTTTGAGTTGGACATAAATGTGAGCAGAGATTATCGACCGCCAGTTTCTCTCTTCACTTGCAGTACAGTTGTGAATCTGAAACTCGGATCTGGTTTTGAGATTGATATACCTCAGGATGGTTTACTTCCATTGGTTAAGTCAATTATGCTTGATTCCATTACTTTTAGTGGTGGGGATATGTTCAACACGCTGCTAGAAAAGTGTCCCAGTTTAGAAACATTAGAGAAAAATGGCAAGAGGTTTTACACTACAGTGACTATGCGACTTCTTGGTCGGCCATATAACGAGTACTCTAAGAATATTTTTCATCACGGTCAAGGACGTTTCTACAAGTACTCTGAGAAGAAAAGGCTGTGTGTATGTGTTATCAAGATTCCTGCTTTCAAAGATGAAATCTCAGAGATAGGGAGAATATTGGATACTTTTACAAATCTGGAAAGGCTGGAAATTGGGATTCCTGGGATGCTAACACCCGACATATACTTGTCGACACCTGGCTCTCCCTAGAGCATCTCCAAGGTGCAAAATTGTAGTAACCAAGTTCTGAAAACGCGATATCATAATATTGAAGAAGTAAGAAGTCTGCAAACTTAAAAGTTGTTGTGTTTTTTTTTCAGAGATAGTTTACAATGTAAGAGATAGATAATGGTACTCTTCAGAGATATAGTTTACAATGTAAGAGATAGATACTCTGTGTAACAAGGCAATAACCCTTTTTTCAATACCTCTGTTGCAAAGGATTATCTTGTTCTGCAATAGACCACTTAGCTTGTGGCACAACAAACCCCATAGTTAAGGCACTAGACAATGAATCTGATTAGGATTTCAGGGGAAATGGGGATTATGGTAGCGTTTAGTTAGTAGGCTTTCAGACCAACTACTGCACAGTGGCTACACTTATAAACAGAGCTTTAACTGATTCCGACTATGAATGACCTGAAGTTATTTAGTGGTTACAGAAGAATATAATAAGCTTGGTGTATCTTAACGAATCATGAATACTTTCCTTTTGATAATGTTTGAAAGTTTTATGCTGATGCTAAGCATTCTTCCATGTACAAATTGATGTTTAATTTACTAGAAACAATAAAATTTTCAACAAAGTAAAAGTGTAGGTATAATGACCTAATCCTCAATTGTTTCTTCCTGTAAATTACAAAATTTTCAAAACTGAAAATTTCCAAAATTGAAGGTATAGCTGTTGATATTGAAAATCGATTCTTCCTATAATATATCAAAAAATTGAAAATTTCCACTAAGAAAATGGTAAGTGACAAGACAATGGTATATGAAATTGATGTCTCTATTGTGATATTTACAGATGATTAGACAATAGATGTATGGGTCATCATGTTGATAAGAATTTGACTATGTCATCTGAGTTTGATGATAATCCATACGCACACATAGCACACCAAACGCAAAATCATCATGTTGAGCACCAGAACGATAATGTTGGATAATACCATTACTTGAATTAGAAGTTATCTCCTTCTAGAAGTAGTAGCTAGGAGGAGATACAAAAAGGAAATTCAAATAAGATCTAAATAAGTAGATTTAGATGAGATTTGTAAGTTTTCTTTTTCATAATAGATCAAAGAGGTGCTTAGTTCTATTATAAATAAGACTCTAATGGAGAGATGTTCCATAAGAGAGTTTAGAGAAAAAATTTTAGTTTTGAGAGAATTTATAAATCTAATAAAGAAAAATTGTTCTTAATAACCTAACTTCTAAGTTTATACGATTTGAGATAAGAAGTTGACTTTGTATAAGTGATTCTAAATGCACGTGTTAAGAAAGAAATTCATGTGTGCTCTTTTGATAACAATGCATCATGTATGACCATGGTTCTATATTGTTCTGTTTAGATCATAATGGCACATGATTTGACAGATTCTTGATAGAATTTTGTTTTGATTATATGTCACACTTCATTGGTTGTGTGTCATGAATAACCATTAACCACCATGCGTCTCTGCAGCTTGATCATGTTCGAGGAATTAAAATGTTGATAAATAGTGTAAATCTTTTTAATAATTAAAAAAATATCTTTAGCTAGAGACAAAAAAAAAAGTGTGTTCATCATGAATATGTCAAGAAAATATCACTTAATAGCGATAATTCCGTTGCTCCAATCGGTTGCTAATGGATCTGTTTTTTTGTTTTTATATATAATAAGATTTATGGGACAAAATTATTAGAACTGCATTTATGCACATTTAGAAGGGAGAAAGAAAAAACACGAGCTGTATTGTGTTATATCATGGGCTTACCTTAGCTCATCGGCATTAAATATCGCGTGGGCTTAGTATAGTTTTTTTATGATAAAACCATCCATATCATAACTTTTATAAATCAAAATAGATATGAACATTGATTCACTGCTGTGTGATTCGAAGAATTTGAAGATGCACACTCATCTCAATAAAAAAGAAGGAAACTCAAACTAACAAATGAAAAAATAACAGTTTTATAATTCAGATGCAGAAAAATTAAGTACATTTCACCTAGGTTACATAGAATCAGAAGCAGGTAAAACCTCTATAAATTAATAAACACTATAAAATAATATAATTTATTGGTCCCAAGTCAGGCCGATGTAAAAATGAAAAAAATTTCGATAAGATAATAAGATAATATATTTTTTTAGAATCTCTATGTAAATATATAGTCCCGTTAATAACATAAATTAATAATCATGTAAATTTGCATATATATATATATATATAAAGATAATATATCTTTAGTATTTTTTAATAAATTTCTGTTAGAACTTATCAATAACTTTTCGTATATAAGAAAATATTATGTTGTATTTTAAATTATCTTATTGTTATAACATATATAAATTTATCATAATAATAAGCAAAAAAAAATATAAATTTTAAAATTCTAAATATGAATAATTTTTATTTTAATAGTCGTATATGTTGTTTAAATACAACAATTGAGATCACTAATCATAAATTTAAATGTATGTTAATCGTTTATATAAGTGAATTCATCTATAATCTTTATTATTTATTATCAAAATAATTTGATTTTTATTTTATAATGTAAAGTTTCAAGTCCGAAACTATTAAAATTTATAACAACCAAAGCATTAATTTTATTTAGATCAAATTTTTTTAATTTATCTATTTTTAATTTTTAACAAAACTCTCTATAAATTAATCAATATTCTTTTATACTATAAATTAATATCACTATAAATTAATAAAATATCATAGTCCCAACATTATTAATTTATAAAGGTTTCACTATACATACACATATATATATAATTAAACATTATACAATATTAAAAATTATTAATAATAACATAAATTCAATGCATTTGTATGATATATAACTAAACATCTAATATATTAAAATTTTGCTATGAATAACATAAATTCAGTGCTTCATTTTTACACAATTCAACTAAAATCGTTTTAATTTGAAATCATCATATTCATTATAATTCTATGTTTTAAGAAAAAATCGAAATACTAATTTTTCAAAACAAACTTATTCAACTAAGCAAATTAATCACTTTCAATATTTTGCATATGATTCAAATAATCCTTTTAAGTAAAATTTCTTATAGATGAAAGACGAAATGATATGCACAATCACAAAATTAATATATTAGTTCTTGATTATTTTCAAATACAAAACATAAAAAATAATAGCTCATAAACTCGGAAGCTTAAACTTCCAACGTGTTTTTATAAGGGTATTTTTGGAAGCGTCATGGAAACAAGAGTTGGAAAGCTTCCAAGAGTTTCTGATTCCGAAGCGGAAAGCAGATGTTGAACGAAGCTTCCATTCTATTTAGCATTTCACATACCTCTACGAAAATTAAATATAATTCCTTTTCCTTTTTTCTTTTTTTCTTGAGAAGAAATGAGTTTCCTTTTTTTAACAGGAAAAGAATTGAAAAAAAAAAGTAAAAGGAAAAGGTGGCTAAACATGTCTATATGTATTGTAGTCTACTCCTATAGTATTATTCTTCTTCTTTTTTTATAAATCTAAATAACCCCTTTAAGAGAGCTCTCATTAAAGTAGTGATTTCACTGATTTGGTTCGTTTACCAAAGGGGAAAAAAACAAAACCTTAGGTTTAAGAGAAGCGTCTCCAGCATGATCACACAGCGCAAGATACGAGCCTGTTCGAATCCAAGGAATGAAGGAGTGAAATCCGGACAGATCCCATTGGATCTCGTTATCGCAATACTCTTAAAATTGCCGGCAAAGTCTATAGCGAGATTTCGTTGCGTATCGAAGCTATGGGATTCCACATCGTTCTTCACTATACAATCATCTCGCCCGAAGCTTTTGTTGGCTTGCCGTTGTCGATTAGACGGCAACATGCTCTTCTTCTCATCGCCACAGCCTCAAAGTTCGTGTCTTACTATTACTGCCAATTTTCAATTAGGCTTGCCAATAAATTGTCCCTCCGATATTTGTCGTCCTGTTCGTGGTTTGGTATGCGGTAATTCTCAAATGGATAGGGATATCTTTGCAACGGAGTATCCTGAGCAATTGATATGTAACCCTAGTACAGGACAGTGCTTAACCTTACCAAAAGTGAAACAGGGTGGTAGTGTAGTGAAAAGCTGTTTAGGATATGATCCAATTGACAGACAACTCAAAATATTGTGCATGACCCAGTATAATTATGGTAGACCCCATTATGATCCTATAATAGAGCATCAAGTTCTAACATTAGGAACTGGGTCGTGGAGAATGATCAAATGTGATCTACCACATTTTGCTGTTACCGTTGATTGTAGAGATTTCGGAGAAGTGGTATATGATTGGATATGCATCAATGGTGTTTTGTATTATTTAGCTGCGGTCTCAGGGTGCTATGACGGGTTTTCTCATATAGTTTGCTTTGATATTAGATCTGAGAAACTTAGTTTTATCGAAAGAGCTCAAAACATGCAAGGAGAACTTGAATCAGCCCTAGTAAACTACAAGGGTAAATTAGCTATGCTTCAGCCTAACTTTCTAATAAGGGTATATTAGCTAAGCTTCAGCCCAACTTTTCTAATATACAATTCTATAACGGTATCACAGTGTGGGTTCTAGAAGACGCTGAGAAACATCAATGGTCGAAGTATACCTACGTTTTGCCTTCTCCTTGGGTGTCTATAGTTGCACGGACTAAGTTACGCTTTCCTGGAATGACTAACACGGGTGAAGTTGTGTGGTCACCCTACTATATAAGTAGTCATGAGTCTTTCTTCCTTGTCTACTACAATCCCGATAGGAACTCTATCACTAGAGTTGGAATCCAAGGAATGGAAGCTTACAAGAATTGTATGGCTTACGTCTTTTTAGACCACGTAGAGGATGTGAAGCTTATGGCAACTATTTAGGATCGTTGGCTTTTAGCACGGTCGTTATCTTTTTTTTTATTACTACTTTTTATGTTCTTGGTACATATGGTGTTCATCTTTTCTTATTTGTTAATACTTAATATTATTGTGAGCTGTAGTATTTCAAGCTTAAGCTAATTTATGTTTTTAGTTTTTCATCCTAGCCAAATGCACTACATAGAACTCTTTAAAGACTAACAAAATGAAAATGTAAAGAGATTGAGCGCCTAGAGGATCAAAGCCCGATTACATCAATGGTCAATAATGCGTTTGATTACTTGGACGGAAATGCATATTAAACGTTTAATATGCTATTTTCTTCGTTTGCGGATACTAATGTTTTCCACGTTTTCACCATCCTCCAAATTTGGTCTATGCCTTTGATAATCAAATGAAGACGAAGAAGAAGAAATTGTCATGGATAAGTTGGCACCAGAATCGGTATTTCGAGATTGAAATTGGCCGTATTGATCAAGAAGTATGTCAGGAGCAATTGATGAAAGTGGTGTCACGATAATGCTATCATTGGAAGTAGTGGTTGATGGATAGAGTTGAGTAGAATGAATATGAATATGCTCGGGGAAGTTAAGCTTGGCCTTGTGACCTCTAAACTCAAATGCAGCTTTATCATAAGCCAAGGCCGCTTCTTCTGCGGTGTCGAATGTCCCAAGCCACACACGAGCTGCCTTGTTCGGATCACGGATCTCAGCTGCCCATTTTCCCCACGGTCTTTGCCTCACGCCTCTGTAGTTGTGTTGTCTCGAATTACTTTCTTCTGTATAAATGATGAAACTTGTAAGAAGGTGACTTATGGGGTAACCGTGACTTACTTAAAGGTGGTGGACTTGCATGCGTGCCTAGCTATGAATATAAGTATATAACATAAACCATCATTGTAAGAGATTACTAATGTACTATTGTATCATATGATATGATCATTCTACAGCTACCGATCTACTTATAGAATATATTAGGCTAAATTACTAATGTGCGAATGTATCATATGTTATATAAAATAAGTTTTGATCATTTAAAATATTTCCCCCATATGTTTCTAGCCTAAAACTCGGTCTGGCTAGTTATCTACAAAACATGACCGTCACACGCAACCAAGCCTAAGCATATTTTCCCGAAAACCAAATATGATCAATTTTGTCCCACCAATTTGAAAGTTAAATAGGGTTTTTTCTTCTTCTTCAAGTTTCAATAACCTTAGGAATTAAAATGGAACTGTTACATTGTGAACACGAAGGATGAACAAATAAGATTGATACTCCAATATCTCTATTTGATTAAGGCATGGTGCTGCCATCAAGGCAATAACAATTTCAAAAATTCAAGATTAAATCATTCCTAGCTATATAAGCAAACTAATGGATCTGAGGAGATTACCTTGAGGAGTAAGAGATGGAGATGGATCCACGGATGGTTGATCAGTAAGTTCAGAGACAAAAGCAGACACATCAGACTCCGATAAAGTTGAGCAACAACACAACTCTTTCTCTTCTCTTTTCCCGGCCATTGATTCCGGTGAAAGAGGTCTCTTCCCGCTATGCATTATCCGATGATATCAGACTATGATTATTTCTAACTTATGTTTGAAAGTCAAAGATGGATTGAGTATAAGCCAAAGATACAGCAAAGATGTCTAATCTTTGCATCTATGTTATATATAGACGCACACGCATGTATTTGTTGACCAATATAGAGAGAGGTTGTATCAATATATATTTTTTGGGCTGGATTATTTATTTTTTAATATAACATGTTCATATATATATATATTATCAATAGTTGATCATGCTCAGTAAAAAATCATAATTTTATGTATAGCAAATTAATGAGTTGCATGATGATCCACTATTTTATTGATGCTTAGTTCTTTTGTCAACTTCTTATAGTGCATCGCTAATACCCAAAATACTAAGAGTTTGATTGTTTTTTTTGGAGTTTGTATTTACTTTTTTTTGTGTGTTAACTTAATTTCTAATTTTACTTTTAGAGAAAAATACAACATTATAGTGCTTTTATATCATTTTTTGATAATAATAATAATAATGTTTGTATTTACAGTTTACAAATGTTGGATACAAACTACATCAATAATGTAAAATGTAATTATTTATTTGGTTGTTTTTTGGTTAATGTAGTTATTGTTTATTTGCTTGTTAGATGTTGATTGAAAAAGGACAGTTTCAACCCTTCTTGTAAAAATTAATTAATGTTTCGAAGAAATAAAGTAATAAATGGGTTTGTGTACTATTCTTTTCGGCAGACAATTCTTAAAAGCTCAAAGGAATTAATTTAGGGATTAGGTATCTTATGCAAATCACAAATCATCAAGTCAAAGATTATTAAAGATCATATACTGCAATAGAATCTTGAAGCTTATTTTTTCTTATTGATACAACATTGTTTCGTTAAAGCTTATTAATACAACATATAATTGGCATGTCACAGATTTATTTAGAATTATAAGAACAAACATAATTACCTACATTGTTTCATAAAATGAATTCGTCTTTTAAAAGTTCAGCATGTTCCAAGAATCTAAGTTACGTTCAAATAACTACACTACATATAGGCAACTCCTATATCCCAACGTACGTGTATACTAATTTCTGGCCAATCGTATAGTATATACTATGGTTTGGTAATCATGTGTATTATTTGAATCATCGTCAGAAAGTCTGACACCATTCTACAAAGCTAGGGCTACTCCAATCAACAAAGGCTTATATTGAAAATGATTGAGTTGGAAGGAGCGGTCCAGACCTAGCTAGCTATATCTACACACTTCGTAGCAGCGTCGTCGTGAATTCATTGACTCACGGATAAGTAGACAATCCAAAGCCACGTTAGAATAGCATCGCCAAATTAATTGCGTGTTTTTTTTGTCTCTCTCTCTAAATCAATGCTAAAGTTGTTTAAATCCATTACATTAATAAAATAGCATGTTTTTCACAAAAACTAAAATAAAATAGCATATTGTTCTGTTATTTTCTCAAAACTCACATGCATCATGCATCCAATCCAGTTGAGTGTATTTTGCCAACAAAAAAAAATTAAAGAAGAAGATTTTGATTAGTTATATAATTTAATCAAAATCCATGGTTAATTAGTACGGGTCTTTCAAAATTACAAGAAACATCCAATTTCGATTCGCTTCATATAGTTTTACGGAATGCACTATCCTCATTTCATCATTTTAAAAATTAGAATGGAATATTCAGTGAATCTCTTTTAATATATGAGGTTTCTAGTGTACATATTATTTCTATTAAGTAGTTTGGACCATTCCGTGCTACTTTAATAAATGATTGTCATTACATGCATGATGTCAATGAATAAATTTTCAATCATATGAACTTGTGGTTGAAGAAAAAACAATAATATTTAATCATAACCTGAACAACATAAAATAACTTCGATAGATTGATAAAACATTTTTTTTGTTAAAATGACAGGTATCGAGTTAATAAATCATTTGACCGACAATTAGAATCTGAAAGTGTGTCAAATAAGATATTGATTTGAAGACCGAGATGACGTATGGGCTTACATAAACATGTGGTCAACATTGAATTTTATAGTCAGAGCAAACTTCGCACGAACAAATCAACTCCATCTCACACCAATGGCAGAGAGACCCATACGTAGTCTATTTAATTGCCACCAAAAATAATTATTATTGGCCATATTTGACTTAGTATTAATGTATTATATTGATATTGAAAACTCTTAATTATTTAGTGTGACATTTATTTAACTATATACATATACACTTTCTTTTTTCTTTGATCGCTTGTGGTTAATAACTAAAATTTGAGATGTGTTATTATTGAGAAAAGAAAATTTATTGTAATCTAATTTAGCATATTCCTATTGGAATTAGGTTTTACATGTTGTGCACCTTGCGAATGAATAAAACAACTTCTTTTACCCAAATAGTTACATGTAGTATTCTGAAACTTTATTGGGTTTGACAGATATGAATTTATTTTGGCGACAAATTAATAATGGACTAGAGTCCGTACCCGCGGTACACCGCGGATCAATATTTTTTTAATTATTATAACAAATATTTATATTTTACAGTTTATTATTGTGTGTTCAATTTTAAAAATATTTTTTTTAATTTTTAGATTTTATTCGTTTAGTTTTTATAACTAATTTTCTTTTTGATATGTAATTTCAACTTCACTAAATTATAAAGTGTTAGTATTGTTGTTTGTTTGACGTATATACCCATTTTAATATTTTGTGCATGTCAATATTTTCTTAAACATGGTAACAAATGTTTCTATTTTATGTTTAATATTTTGTGTACAGTTTTGCTGATAATTTTTAGATTTTTTTATTTAATTTTTATAATTAATTTCTTTTCGTTATATGTAATTTTAAATTTATTAAATTATTAAGTGTTAGTGTTGTTAATTTTTTAACGTAAAAACCCATTTTAATATTTTATAAATCGTTCTTATGTCGAAGTCTGCCCTGCTATATCAACCGAGTTAGCATACCGGCCCACAGTTTTAATTTTTATAATTTTCAATAATTTAAATATTTTAAAGCATTTAAATAACAACTTTTTAAAATAAATATTTTTAATATTCTCTTTTTGTAAATATTCTAAGCTTATGTATATATAAATTCTTTAAATTTTTAAATATATCACATATTGATGAACTATATACATATACATATCCCTTATTTATTTTTATGAAAAATTGATAGTCTGGGGATCGATCTGCCAATTCGCAGACAAAACCTGCGGTCTACTATTAGATTATTCATATTATTCACTTTTTAATGGACATAACATAATTTCACCCCATGATGAATATACTTAGACTTAGCCCGTGGTTTTACATGCTTGATTTATACGTCTATTGATATTTGATGTTAAACATTGATTATTTTTCTTATTAATTAAGTAATATATGTTTATTTTTAAAAACTATCTTATCTGAAATCTCTACAAAATATAAATATTTTTTACTTATAAATTTTCCTGCAAAAAACGTATATGTAATTTTTCCGTCTAAAATGTCAATCTTAAGTATAATTAATATTCCTATCAAAACTAATCTGGTTCCTGCAAAAAAAAAAACTCGACTCTGTAATTTTTTAACAAATTGTAAACCCATAATTTTCTGTCAAAATGAATATTTAGATTTTTTCTGCAAAAAATGGATATGTAATTTTCTGAAAAAATAGATTTGCATCACAACATATATAGAAAACAATTTATTAATTAAATTATTATGTAATAATCCAAAATAATTTGAAAATAAGATCAAATAAAAGTGAAATGTGAATCATAATTATTTTTTTTAATACATTGATTTAAATTAAGTAGATAGATTTTGGATAAATTAAAATCAATGTTACTTTTCATAATATTGTTGTTTTAATCTGTTTGGATACACATATAGCATTAATCATGGTTTATTTATTTTAATATGAATGTTTGGAAATACCTTCTTAGATTGACTCCTTTTTAATAGTGTAGTAGATTTTTTTGTAAAAAATGGATATGTAATTTTTTGAAAAATAGATTTGAATCACAACATAAATAGAAAAAAAAATATTAATTAAATTGTTATATAATAATCCAAAATAATTTGAAAATATGATCAAATAAAAGTGAAATGTGAATCATAACTATTTTTCTAATACATTGATTTAAATTAAGTAAATAGATTTTGGATAAATTAAAACCAATGTTACTTTCCATAATATTGTTGTTTTAATCTGTTTGGATACACATATAGCATTAATCATGGTTTATTTATTTTAATATGAGTGTTTGGAAATACCTCTCAGATTGACTATTTTTTAATAGTGTAGTATATGTTTTCTGCAAAAAATGGATATATAATTTTTTGAAAAAAATAAATTTGAATCACAACATATATAGAAAAAAATTATTAATTAAATCATTATGTAATAATCCAAAATAATTTGAAAATAAGATCAAATAAAAGTTAAATGTGAATCATAATTATTTTTAATACATTGATTTAAATTAAATAGATAGATTTTGGATAAATTAAAATCAATGTTACTTTTTATAATATTGTTGTTTTAATCTGTTTGAATACACATATAACATTAATCATAGTTTATTTATTTTAATATGAATGTTTGGAAACATCTATTTAAATTGACTATTTTTTAATAGTGTAGTAGATTTACCGGTAGAATTATGTTGGGTTATGATATGATAAGCACAAATAGAAAAATTGTCCCAATGTTTTGCTGCCAGAAAAAAAAAACATCAGAACATTCACGTCACTTACCTTAACAGCAACATATTATTGTCGCTAATTTAATTCAAAAACGCCAGCTGAAATTGTTTGTCGTAACATTAACGACTTATTACCAACGTTTCGATTCATGTAGATCTCACGTGCAAAGACCTTATTCCAATTGATTCAATCATAGAAACAAATGTTTTCGTAACGATTTATTTCGTAGATATTGATGATGATGTTACGAATTTGTTTTGTTCTCATCATGAATGTGTGTAAAATAAATATCATTTATCTAGTGCAATAATATCTTTAAAAAATAACAATAATTTAAAGTTTTTAAAAACAATAATTCTTTTATTTTTTTCTGCGAAATCATCTTTCAAACTTGTATAATCGAGGTTTTTAACCATGATTTTTTTTCTTTTCTCTCAAAAAAATTAAGTAGCTTTTTGTCTTAAAATAAATTAACGATTCATATTTTTTTGAGAAAATATTACCTCTCTAAAACCAAAAGAAGATAAAAAAAATGAGAAATCACATAAAGAAGGAGGTTAAATTAAATTTCTTTTTTTTTATTAAATAATATATTATAATATTTAAATAATAATAATTTGAGATTCACACAATATTTTATTAAATATTTATACGAAAATTAATACATTACTCATCATTTCATATATATATATATATAATTTTTTTTTGTGAGAACAGTCTAAAAAGTGGAATCCCATTCAAATATTTCATAGAATATGTTCAACGCCAGCTCTCATATAGTGATAGATCATTCTGTTCCTCCAATCCGTTGCTAATCGATCAGTTCATTCTATTGCACATTAAGAGAAAGAAAACAAAAAAACGAGCTGTATTGGGCTTAGAACGTGGGCCTAATATCATAAATTTTTACGAATCGAAACAAATATGAACAATGAACATATTGATACACTCCAAATAGAGATATAATCGGCAACCAAAGCTATGCGTTTTATCCTTTTTACCAAACTACAGTGTGATTCGAAGAAGTTGAAATTAAAATGCACACTCATCTCAATACTCAAATAGAAAAGGAAACACAAACTAATAAATGGAAAATTAACAGCTTCATAATTTAGACACAGAAATAAATAAAAGTACATTTCACATATATCTTAGTATCTACGAAAATAAAATATAATTCATTTTCCTTTTCTTCTTGATAACAAATGAGTTTCCTTTTTCTAACAGGAAAAGATCTGAAAAAAGTTTAAGGAAAAGGTTGGCTATAAATGTCTATTTATTGCAGTCTCGTTCGCTCTCTCAAATTATAACTCGAAGATATATAACTCTCAACGACGTCTCATACTTCCAATGGAAAATCAGACGAGAATGATCCAAAATCCTCAAAACATTCCGCAACAGCTCCAATCCTTGGCACCCAAGGCGATGAATATGACTCAAAATTACTTGTTCGACGTCAAGTCATCGGGAAACCCTAAAAAGAGTTTGGTCGCAGTCTCTGCGACTCTCTGTTTGTACGACGAGACATGGCCTTGTGGAAACCCTAAGAAGGGGAAGAGGAACACTCATGATCCCGAGGTTTCTTGCAGACCAAGCGACCACAAATTAACCAAAGAGGAAAGCAAGATTGCACGAATGAGGTTTATCTCGGATGAAGAAAGGGCAGAGGAAGAACGGTACGGTGTTTCAGCAGAACTAACTCTTTTCAACGATCCATGGACCATCAAGAAAGTACTAACAGCAAGCGATCTTGGCCAGCTTAGCCGTCTTCTTCTTCAAACCAGCCCTATTGAGGACCATATTATCAAATATCTCAGTGAGGATGACAAAAACAAAGTCCAAGAAGGCCCAGGCATCATGGTCAATGTGTACGACCACGACACTGACTCTACACTCGAGCTGTTTCTAAAGAGATGGAGTACGTTGAATAGTTATGTTTTAAACGGAGGATGGCGTATGTATTTTGTGCGTAGGAGAGGTTTGAGAAAAGGCGACGAAATTGGACTGTTTTGGGATCGTTTTGCTTCGAGGCTTCATTTTCGTGTGCTTTCTCGTGCACCTACTGAAGTTTTTGTTGATCAGAAGAACCGTGACTAGCTATTTATAGGAGCTATGATGACTAGAGAAAGATACTTCATTTTTAAGGCATATCAAGTTAAGCATTTACATTCGCGCGCATAATTTCTCATTGGTGTTGGTTGACATGAGTTAATTATTGGATTCAAAGCTAGGTACACATTTTAGATTCTTCATTTGTGATTTTATCAAAAAGTGACATATTTTGGTGTTGTTTTTACTACTTAATTCAATGTGGAAGTGTTTTTTTTTTTTAATCCACTTGTCAACTTTTTATTCAAGTTTTATACACAGAGATATGAGAATGGTGCTTTCTAGTATTAAGAAGTGGTAAGTATGTCATGAAAGAATATAAAAACATTTCCAAATTTTCTCGAAAAAATGGAGAAATATAAATATTTCATATTAGAAAGCGTTTGATGATAGGTAAACATCGTAATAAAAATAATTCACATTCTTATATTTTATATGCGTGATTTGATCGTAACTATATCGGGGAAAACTGTTAAAATTGTGCCTTTTCAAAAACTAAACCCTGAACTTTTCTTTTCTAGAACGCATTATACTATTTTAATGAAACTTAAACTTAAACTAAAGAGAAGAGGAGAAGCGGTACACCGTCTCAACAAAACTAGCTCTCTTTACCGATCCATGGACCATTAAGAAGGAAATGACCGTTGGCCGTCTTCTTCTTCTATAGGCCAGCTTTCTACGTAGAGATATCTCACTGAAGATGATCAAAAGATGGTCCACGGAGAGGATTTATAGTCAACGTGTATGATCACGACACTGTTCTACGCACAAGCTGCTTCTAAGGAAATGGCCCAAGTGTCGAAGCTATGTTCTCCATGGATGGCGTATGTAGTTTTGTTAGCAGAAGAGCTTTGAAGGGAAACGATGAGATTGGGATATATTGGGATCGTTTTGATTCCAAGTTTCATTTTCGTGTGCTTTTGTGAGAACCGATATGAGTTGGCTCATGTTCCGTAACAATGGTCACTAGTCAGACAGCTCCAATAGAACCTCACTAGCTAATTTACTTTCTGAATATAATGGTCAAACAGTCAAACAAGTGTTGGTGTTGTTTCTTGTTTTGTATCGGTGGCGAGTTAACATTTTTATGGTTTCATGTGGTTTATTTTATGCAAGTTTTATAATCATGCTTTTATGCCTAAGAAAAAGTAATGAAAAATCAAAAAGGAGGGACCGCGAAGCATTACACAAGCAAATAGTTCAAAATTTTCACATTATATAGTGTTTCAGGGTAAAGAGAAGGATCATAACCAAATTGAATGGTCTCTTGCTTAGCATCGTGTCTATGATTTTATCAGCACTCGAGCATCGATTTCAAATTTAAAACACATAATGAGGAGATAAATATGTAAGAAAGCAGATAAACAAACAAGCTTTTCCTGAAACAAAACCAGTACTAAATAGTTTAAATGTTACTCAAGTTTTCAACTATCCCCACTTGCTACTGCTTCCTTCACTATCAAACTACAAATAATAAAAGATAAAACACGCGACTAAACGCACGCATGAGATCAGTCAAGAGTGAAAGAAGATATCGATTATCCAAAAGGTAAATGTTACTGGAGGATTCAAGAACATATCCAGAGCCTAGCGACTCAATTTATATAGACAGTGTCACTATGTCTTGGGGGTCTATCAGGAACCGTACCAGGTTTGAATCTGGACGCTTCATGTCTCGCCAGCTCAGGAGGCACCGCACTGTTGCTCTGAACAAGCATCTGCTTCAGATCATAGAAGACTTCGGTATCCTGAAGAGTCAAGAAAGAAGTCGCAACACCACTTTTCCCAGCACGTCCTGTACGTCCAATACGATGTGTATACATCTCTATATGTTTAGGCATGTCGTAGTTTATGACTTGAGCGACATCAGGAATGTCGATTCCACGGCCTACAACATCTGTTGCAACAAGAACGTTGTATCTCTTTGCTCTGAATCCTTCTAAGCTGATTTCTCTCTGCTCTTGTGATTTCCCACCGTGTAAGGTTGTGACACGGTACCCTGCCTTATCCAGATTCTTAGCAATTGAGTCAGCGTTTTTCTTTGTGTTAACAAACACAATGGCGGTTTTATCGCCGAGCTCATCAAGCAGTTTCTGCAATCTGAAGAATTTCTCTGATTCTTTCATCATAATCACGTGTTGCGAAATCAAATCTGTGGTCTTTCCTGCAGTACCAATGGTGACAACAACCGGGTTCCTCAAGTACTTCCTAGCAAGCCGCTCTACACCAGGAGGCATTGTCGCACTGAACATATATGTTGTTCTGTAAATCTTCTTTTCGTCAAGCTCTTCTTCTTCGTTCTCGGGTTTCAAATTACTCGAAGGCATAGCATCTAACACACCTGCAACCTGCGGCTCAAAACCCATGTCTATCATCCGATCTGCCTCATCAAGAACCACATAGTTGCACTGGTTCAACACCGCATACCGCCTCTCAAGGCAATCAATCAAACGACCAGGAGTCGCAATCACAATCTCACACCCTTGTGTTATCTTCAACCCCTGTTCCTCAATTGACTGACCACCTACAATAGAAGTGACCCTAAACCCTAGATAATGCGCAAACTTAACAGTTTCCTCCTCGATCTGCTGAGCAAGCTCCCTAGTAGGGGCCATAACCACAGCATAAGGTCCCTCAGTCTCATTCTCTTCACTCATCGGTGGCAATCTAGAGATATAAGCTAACATAGGCAAAACAAAAGCAGCAGTCTTACCAGAACCAGTCTCTGCAATACCAATAACATCGCGCTGTTGTAGTCCAAGTGGTATAGCTGCCATTTGAATAGGAGAAGGTTTCTTATAGCCAGCTCTCTCCACAGCTTTCAAAAGCTCAGAAGTGAGCTTGCTCTCTTCCCAGCTTCTCATTGGACGAGGAATCCTCGAACCCTTGTAAGAGATGTTGAAATCTTCCCTAAAAATACGCCAGTCTCTTTCAGTCATCTCCTCTAATCTCTTATCGCTCCAATGCCTATCAACCCTCATGTCAAACGAGTCGTATGTATCCGCAGCTTCTTCCCGCACCTTCTGAGCAGCCGCTTCCTCTGGCCTCTCAACTACACCATCTTTCTTACGAATCTCATCTCGCATCTCTTTCTCATGCTTAGCAGCTTGTTTCTTCTGCTCACGGCGGTCCATACCAGCACGAAACCCTCTCCCAAATAGAAGTTGAGCTTCATGAGGGTTTTGGTAAAGAACATTCATATCCCTAGAAGTATCCTCTGTGTTTTCCCAATCGAAAGAGAAACGAAACTTCTCACTTGGCCTTATGACTCTCTTCTTAGGCTTCTTACCTCCAAGATACTGCTCTTTAATGGCGTCGAGTTCCTTCTCCTTCTCTCTCTCAACTAATTTCTCAACCCGAGCTTTCTCCCTAGCCTTAGCTTCCTCTTCTCTCTCCCTATCTCTATTTCTCCGATCCGGTTCACGATCTCGTTCACGGCGGTCACGCTCACGGTCTCGTTCTCTGTCTCTATCCCTATCGCGGTCACGGTCTCTATCTCTGTCTCTATCCCTATCTCTCTCTCTATCGCGGTCACGTTCTCGATCCCGATCTCGTCCTCGGTCTCTATCTCTGTCCCGATTGTTATCTCCATTTGCGTCTTCAGTCTCGGGAGTAGAGCGACCGAGCTGCTCACGGCGGAGATGCTGCTCGGAGATTTCATCTTGACGGCGTTTTAGGGCTAATTCTTCGCGCTGAGCTTTGGTGAGGAAGACAGGCTTCTTAATATTGGCGGAATCGACGGACGTAGATCCGACGACTTCGTTGATTGATCGCTTCATTGGTGAGCCTGAAGAATCGGGAGAATTCGCTTGGTCGATTGCAGGAGGGGAAAGCAAAGAAGATTAGAACCGTCTTCTCCTTTTTCTAGTTCTCTCTCTTTCGCTCCTCTCTTTCTATTTCACTTGGGTTTTTTTCTATTAACTTTTTTTTCCGTCTTTTATACCCAATTTGGCAAAATTTGTTTGATACATCCTCTTCGATAAGCCCTAGGGTTTTAGGCCCATTAGTAGTTTTGTATTCCGATTTCATGCCTAATTTTGTTTTTTTATTAAGTAGAATTATTAGAATTAAAATTGAACAGCAAAGTAGTAAATCCTGTTTTATTAAAAAAATTGTATACCAACTTCTCATAAACATTATTTGACTGTAAAGATAGAATTTGCGAAAGGATTTTTATTCACTTATTTACAAAGAGTCAAAGATTAGGAGAAGAACAATTAACTTACAAAGCTTCATAATTCCAACAGTTTTTTTTTATTTTTTTTATTTTACTCAATTTCGGATATATACATACATGTGGATAGCAAAATTTCACCATAGCAATGACTAACGCCTATTGTTAGATATGTATGATATCCAATTCAATTTGGTGTTTGACATTTGTGGGTATCAGAGAAGATAAGCCAATGTAGAGTAGTGACATACATTTCACTTGGGGCAGATTAGAAACCATTTCAAGGGTTAGAGAAGTCGCTTGTAGCGACTTAGCTCACTCATTGGGGGGTTAGAACTCGGTCTTTTCAAATTTCCATAATGAGGTTTTCCAGTAGTGCAACCGAAACAGATTTTTCTTCGACATTAAAGTTCAGGCAAGGTTGAAAACTTATATAATGGTTGCTGGTTGCAAGGGGATAGGGAGTGGTAGCAGAGAAATTTAAACCTTATAAATTCTAATTGATGTTGTTTTGATCACAAAACTAAACTGCTGCTAAAATGCTCAAGTCCCTAAACTCAAACCCGGCTAAAATGCTAAGTCATCATACAAACTATACGTACCACCTAACCTTAATTATAGCAATTACCAAAGATAATGCTTCATCCCAAGACCATTGCAAGTAAATATGAGCTCCTTGTACTCGTTGAAAAGTTCCTGCAACAAACGACATTTATCAAACTTAAACATTTGGAATTCTAATTGTACGCTCGAATGAAAGAAGACTCTTTTACCATGTTGTGCTCATAGATACGACGCATCCTTTTCTTGTCATACTCCTGCCTTGCAAATGGGTCACTCAATACTGTTGAACAAATTATCAAAAATCTTAAATTGTTAAAGTTCACAGAAACAAATTATACATTTTGCATATCAATGAAACAAATTTCACTCTAAACTCTTCATTTCTAAGCTTACTACTTCACCAAAAAAAAACAGTTGTCAAAATACAGAAGAAAAAAAAGAAAGCAAAACCTTGATAAGCCTCGTTGATTTCTTGAAACCTAGACGTAGCAGAATCCTCTTCTTTAAATTTATCCGGATGCCATTTCTGCAAACACAATTCCAAACTCCATCACTGAAGAACTCAAACACAGAGATTGTGAAAAAATGGAGGAAGAAGACAAGTAACCAGTGCAAGTCGGATAAAGCTAGAACGAATTTCATCATCGGAAGCTTCACAGCTCAATTCAAGCACTTTATAGTGATCCTGCATCATCCAATTCCACTATAACCTACTTTTCAAATCCCAAACTTTTAACAATTTTTCGATTTATTTGCTTACCTTGTAATTCTCGAAATCGAAACCATGGCTGTCTCCCCAATCGTAACACGACATTTCGATTCGAGCTTCCTCTATTCACGATTTGCTTGGAATGGAACTGGGCCAGATAAAAAAAAATCGATTTTTATTATTACAAATTGCATTCAGACCCCTAAACTATTTTGTAATTATAATTAAGGACATTTTAGCAGCTTCCAGATTCCTTTTCCTCAGCTAAATAGAAACCGTCTGAGATACACAGTAATGGCTTTGTCTCTGAGCAGTAGAGTATCTGCGGTGATCGGATCTCGACGGAGTTTTCCGATCGTCGGAGCATTTTGCGTGCTATCAACTCTCTCTATCTCTTCTCTTTCTTCTTCTTCCTTCAAATCGAGTTGTGCTCAGTCATTCTCTGTTGTTCCTCTCTTAAGGTTAGCATTTTCGAATAATGTTGATTTTTGTCTCATTTTTTGTTGTTTCTCGTTAATTAACTTATCATGAAGTGGAAATTATAGGTCTAAGTTTAGCAGTAAGGCTTCTTCATCGATCAAAATGGAGGAGACCAGCAAAACTGTGCCCAGCATTGTTGTCTATGTCACTGTTCCTAACAGAGAAGCAGGTTTTGGTGTTTGTTATAATTTCTCAATTTCTTCAGCTTCCCATGAATTATATTAGATTGGAGAAATATTCTTGTGTTTCTAGAAATCTGATTTATGGGAATCGAAAGGTAGAGTCTTTTGACAGTAATCACATTTTTGGATGGTGAAAAAACAATGGAGCTTTAATTTCCCTCTTATGGATTTGAACATGAAAGATTTTCCGTTTTGGACATCTGTGTAATTAGCTTTGCAGTTTCTCTCTAATGAGTCTATGACCTCCTTATTACTAGTTCTGTTACCGTATTCACGATTTTGCAAGTTTTTAAAGTGTTATGTTGGGAACTTGAGACCCTTGTATCCAAATTTAGAACCTGGAAGAGTAGCGTCCTTGTTAACTTGTATTCTTAAAGCTCAAGAAACTAATCGAATCCCCTGTTTACTTCAATACACTTTCTAGAGTATTTACTGATCGAGATGTCACTATTGTCTCTCCTTTTTTGTATCCTTATTAGTTTCTGCTCTGCGAGTTCTTACTCATTTTTTTTACTATTTGTTTCACTGGCAGGAAAGAAATTGGCTATCAGCATAGTCCAAGAAAAGCTTGCAGCGTGTGTGAACATTGTGCCAGGTACTTTCCTTTTCTTGTGTTTAGCCTCTTAAGCCTTTGTTTCCAGTCAGAACTTCAGTAAGTTGAGTAAACAGATTCCATCCATTTAGTCTAATTGGATTTCTGCCAGCAAGATCTCGTAGAACCTTATCTTCTAGCATAATCATTTGGTGGTCAGAATGTTTTTGCTATTCAAGTTTAGTTAATTCAAGAAAGACTAGAACTTAATTTTAGCCATTTCATGCACTGTCCATGCTTTATAATCTGCCCTGTCGATATAGCACTTACTTTTTAGTTTGCTGGCATGTTGTGTGATTTTGAATACTACTAGTTCTGCCACTAGGTGATGTTTATGTTTGTTTGCTTGGATGCAGGCGTTGAATCAGTGTACGAGTGGGAGGGGAAGGTAATAGTAACAATATGTATGTAAATCTAAGATTAAAGTAGGAAAAATAGTTGAACAGAGATCTCTGAGCTTAAAGGAAGACCTCCTAAGATTTCAGAAATGTTACAAATGATGATTAACCCACTTTCCATCCATAAAAAAACAGCGACAAAACTTAATGCATAGTCGTTGTTTACTAACTTTTTTTTGCTTGAATCGTTGATCATCTTGAATGTGAGCTATTTATGCAAGCTGATCTCTGTATACATTGCATATAATCAAATCCCTATGGCTTCAGGTTCAAAGTGATTCCGAGGAGCTCCTGATAATCAAAACAAGGCAATCCCTTCTAGAGTCTCTAACCGAGCACGTCAATGCAAATCACGAATACGAGTAAGCATTGTTCTATATCAAAAACATGAGTTTACTAGCGCGATTGTCTCATCTTTTTCGTTAGCAATCACACAAGCCAAGTTAATAAATAATATTGTTTACTTGTTTCCTTAGTGTGCCAGAAGTACTTGCATTGCCAATCACTGGTGGGAGCGACAAGTATCTAGAATGGTTGAAAAACAGTACAAGGAACTGAAATTGAAGTCTCTTAGGCGTCCAGCGCCAATGGCTTCGGAGTATTGGTTTCTTTTACATTTCAACTACCTCTGTTAAGAATAAAACGTGTGAAGTGTACAAGTGGACCAGTTCGGCAAATGAAATAAAATTTTTCTAGTTTATATAAAAGTAAAACAAATGAACAATGACATTGTCCAAATTAATGAATGGGCATTTATTTATATGATTTCAGCTCAACTTCCATACATTACATCTTTGATTGAATCAGCACCTTACAACTCATAAATTTAAGTAATTCAGAAATTGACTTTTGTTGATATTTACAGACATCATTGATAAAAAGAAACTGTAACATGTTATGTGCTTTTAAGCTACAGAATCAGTAACTTGAAGCCGAGACAGGTGTGTCTCCTCATCCTGAGCCTGAGCCTTGGTCTTCTTCTCGGATTTAAACTGTCCATAGAAGTAAGAGACGGATCCCCAGAGGCAGAGAGCCAAAGAGACACCTTTCGCCGCCTGAAACTTGTCATGGAAGAAAATGACAGACAAGATCAGCGTCACCGGAAGCAGAGCACTGATCATAATTCCAGAGACCAGAGATGATACATTGAAAATCAATCCAATAGCTCCCACGAAAAATGCTTGCGCAATTACGGCAGTGGACACAACCACTACATAGTATACAGACTCTCCAAGCTTAAATTCTCTTGCTTCACTTGCTATCACCTGCCAATGTCAACACATGTACCTTTTCCATCAAGAAATAAAAAGATCCCCATTCTTGAATAGCAAAAAGCATAAAAAAATACAACCTTTCTTCGCAAACAAATTTGAAACATCTACCTTATCCATCAAGAAACTCAAAGATCTAGAGAAAATAATAAAATATAACCTTTCTTCGCAAACAAACTTTCCTTTTTAAAAATGCTATATTTATCTTTACTCAAGGATCTTCCTTGTAGAACAAGAAAGTCAAAAGCTCTCTCCAAATCAATACAGATGATATGTAAAAAAGAAGAAGCATATTATACTATTTTACCTTGAAATCTCCAGAAACTAGCATCCCCACGAGGCAGAAGCAAGTGGCGACAAAGCACAAGACTATCTGGAACTCAAGGACGAGCGTGTAGATGACTTGTTGACGAGATTTCTTATAACCGAGCTCCATAAGCGGCAATATAACCCCATAGATAATAGCTGCACCAAGGGTCATGAGGAATCCAATTACATACTTCTTGTGAGTCTCGTTAGCAGGCTTGTCACTATCAGAGTCAATGGCAAGGACTGCGGCACCAACAGTGAGCAAAACGATGGCGTTTATAATGAAAGGTGTGAACTTTTGCTTCACCATAAAAAATGCAAAGAGAGCAGTGAAGCCTAATTGCGCGGAGGAAATTAGAGCCGCAGTGGAAACAGGGATATAAGCTAATCCGTGAGAGTAGAGGTAATTGTCAAAGCCGGTGAGTAGACCTACGACGATAGCGGCGATGAAAAGAGGATATTTCATGAGGAAAAATTGACTCTTTTCTTCTTCTTCTTCACGGTGGGGGCGACGACAACGGCGGAGGTAGGATAAGAGAAGAGGGAAGAAGATGATGGGAAAACCTGAGGTTTGGAGGAAGCTTGAGAACCAGATCCTTTTGCCACCATTTACAAAGTAGAGACGCATCACTAGAGGGCTTCCACATATTCCAATAGTCAGGAATATATGATTATAACGACCGTCTTCATGTTCATCGTTTTCTTCTTGCTCGTCAATTATATGTGTTTGATAATTTTGTGAAGAAATGATGATGAAGAAGAGTTTCTTGAAAAATTTGTTGTTTTTCTTTAAGGTTTCTCTTACAACAAACATTCTTATATAGACTTAAGAGTGTTCCGGTTTAGTCTTAACCAAGAATCTAATCTACTTGGTTCGGTTTACACATTACACTATATTTCATATTCTCCCTCAAGATGTGAATATATATGGGGATAATATATAGACTCGTCTTGCCAATAAGATCATTGAACAGAGTACGGAACAACGTAGGTTTTGTGAAGACATATGCAAGTTTATTCATAGGCTTTTTAGTAAACCACTTTCAGTCCATTCCCTTGCTGTATGGCAATATTTTTAATTGAGTGTTGTAATTTTTTTTTATTTAATTGATAACATATTTTATTGTATTCTGATTGAGAACTCAATGGAACAATAAGCATTGTTCTATATAAAAACATGAGTTTACTAGAGCGAATGCCTTAGATTTTTCTTTAGCAATCACACAAGCTAAGTTAACAAATAGTGTTTACTTGTTTACTTAGAATGCCTTGTATTTCCAGAAGTAATTGCATTGCCAATCACTGGTGGGAGCGAATGGTTGAGAAACAGTAAAAGGAACTGAGATCGACGTCTCGTAGGTGTCCACCATCAATGGCTTTGGAGTATTGGTTTCTTTTACATGTCAACTACCTTTGTATTAAGAATAAAACTTGGCAAGTGTAATAGTGGACCAGTTCATCAAATGAAATAATAATAATTTAGGAACTAAGGTTTCAGATAGTGGGGTGGCATAAACACGTGCACAATATGCATAGTCGGTCTAATAAAAACAGTATTGTGCGAAAGGAAAATATATGGTCTTAGAAAAGGAAACAAAAAGGTGGTATTTTCTAGAGTAATAATTTTAAAAAAACTATGTAACATTGGTACAAGGAACTGTCCAGGCTTCCAGCATCAATGGCTTTGGAGTATTGGTTTACATTTCAACTACCTTTGTGTTAAGAATAAAACGTGTCAAGTGTAACAGTGGACCAGTTCGTCAAATGAAATAAGAATTTTACCGGTTCATATGAAACAAACGAACAATGACATTTGCTAATCAATTAAACATTTTCTGTCATTTTTTTTTATTGCGTGTAACTTCCCATCACGGATTCCGCACGTCAATAAATACCATATACAAAAGTGGCCACCCCATCTCACATGATTCAGTGACGAAAGAATTGAGATTTGATGACTCTGTTACTAAGTACCCCAAGTCCTTGCAATTTTGTATAATCAATTAGAAAAAGACATTTTTTAAAAAGATTTTGTTTTCCCTATCTATTGAAAAGAGTTTGACTGGTCCGTGAAAAAGAGAAGAGTCATTGGTTTTTTTTTTTTTAAATTCAGGGGGTGTATTAAACTAGAGATTTATGGTGATTTGAGTTTTAATAAATTTTGATAGGATTTGGATGAATTTTTGTTATTAAATTCTCTCAATTCTCACGTAAAATTATGAGATTTTAATCTTTATACTTTTAACTAAAAAATCTAAGACATTCTGTGAAATATCACATGCAACTTTTAAATTCAATTTTTATAATATTTTCAATAACTTTGATTATATATTTTAAAATTCTGAATTTAATAACTCTTGATTTAAGAAGAATTTTTAGAATTCATGTTTGAATAATCCATGATTTATCATTTTAATACAAATCACCATAAATCTCTAGTTCAATACACTCTCCTTAGATTTTGAACTCATATTAATATATCAAATAAAATCAAGAATGTAAAGTAACGTATCATTATATAAAATATATAGAAATATGATTCATATTAAGTTCAATCCCTAATTTATCTGTAAAATTATTTGGTGCGCATGTTTTAACTCCGGTACAACACCATCGATCACATGTGTGACCTTCGTAGTTACTTTCACTAGTTTTTTCTTTATCAAAAATAAAATAAAATGTAACGTATCATTTCATATACATTCCCAATGTTAGAAAAAGGTTCCTTTATTTTTATTTTTTTTGCCACTACTGTTTGTCTATTCATTTAAATTATATTTAAATTATATGACAACCAAGCATCATCTCTAGACTCTAGTCTCTGCTTCGTTCTTTAATGAATTACTATGGCTGAGCTAGTGTGTTGTTAATTTTTTTATAAATATTTTGGTCTTTAAATTTTTTTAAAATTATTGTTTATAATCTTTCTTATTTGTAATTTTTATTGAATTATGTCTAAAAAACGATACAAAAACGTTTATTGATGTTAATAAACTCAAAATCTTTTCAGTTGACTCAAAAGATAAAAACAAAAAAGTAGTGAATCCAGAGACTACAATTTTTTCGTGGCTGGTGCTATCACTGCTAATGCTACCATGCGGACCCCAAGGCATATTATGTGTAGTCAGAGGCGTGCCTATGTGGGTTTAAAAGAAGACATTTTGTTTTATGTCTTCAAATATTAAGCAAGTTTTAGGGTTTTAAATTTTCAAAAAAAAAATTGGTATATTGATGAAAATTATATTAGTGTATTTATAGTTTAAATTTTTATTTTATATACTTAAAAATACTGTTAATTATTTCTAATATTTTATAAAATTGATCCTAAATTTTAGTATTTTTAATAGATTACAAAATAGTATAAATTATATTTATAGCTTCATAAATGTTTTATACTATAAAAAAATAGTAAACACAATGTCATTATCTCTAATTTATTATAAAAATATGTAAAATTTTAGTTACAAACTTACAATATATATTTTATCACAAAAAAACTATATAAAATATTTTATTTTGTGTTAAGACTCTTAAACCCTTCACACGACTATGTGTGTAGCATCCAATACATATACTAAACATAGCCATATATTTATAAAAAAAAATACCATAGAACTCAAGATGAACAAGCTGAGTTAGAAGACATGATCAAACAAAAAATTCAAGAAACTAAAATACTAGGGGTGTATTGAACTGAACATTTTGAAAGATTTGAGTTAAAATGATAAATAATGTATTATTAAAACATAAATTTTAAAATATCTTTTAAAATCCAGTGTTATTGTATTAATGAATTTAAAATGTACAATCAAATCTATTGATATTAAAAAAAAATTTAAGAATTAGATTTGGAAAATTAGATGAGATTTCAGGAAATTTTTTAGTTAAAAATACAAAAATAAAAATCTCATGATTTAAGTAAGATTTCATATAATTTAATAACAAACTTTTTTATTCACTAAAATTCAAGCACTCATCTCAAAACTCATTAAAACTCAAAATTTTCCAAAATTTTCATCCATTACACCCCTAAATATTGCCGCTAAGCTAAACTTTACACTACTAATATAAACATCAAGGCTTAATCTTAACTCGCATATGCATTGAATTGGAGCTCGAGATTTCTGAGTCTCAAATATGTATCTAATCTCGGGTACATCATCAAAAAATAACAACTATGAACAGATTTAGCATTCGGGAACAGAAACATCACAAATTCAGCTCAACTGTTCAGAATTAGTATCTATTTTATTCGTAGATCTAGCAAGGTTTTATTTCCTAGCAATAAGCAATACCTAATGGCTAATATACTATAGAAATTTCTCGATAGCATGAAGGAACAAGCAATAAAACCCTAAGAAGGAGGAGGAAGACGAATAGCTACGACAGAGTCGAAGTTTAAGGAAAAATAAGGTAGAGCGAAAACAAACCATGATTTTGAAGAGATAAAATGTCTACTTGCGTCTCAATAAATACATGCGCATAGATTATCTAGAAGAAGAGTTTGTGTGTGTTTGCCTCTTGGTAGAGCAATGAGCTAGTTGTTGGTCAAGCTAAGCCATTGAACTGCATCACAACGATTGCAAATATGTTAGGTTTCAATACATTTGGCCAAAACAAAAAAACATTATTGACAGAAGCATTGACTCACCTTGTAGTCATCATATTTCTCAAAGAACATCTTCCATAAGAAAGGCCGGAAAGGAGCAATTCATGTCCCTGTCGCACGCTGTTGTGTTCATCAAGAAGAAGGAATTATACTAATGATTAATGATGTTTCAAGAAACAGAACCTATAGAGGTGTAATTCATAAGCAAGTCATGATATTAGAGGTTTAGGGTAGAGACCATAATCACAGTGGCGTTTGGATCCTTTGGCATAAGTATTGCATATAATAATAAAATCCTGAATACATTGATCATCTTGAATGTGAGCTATTTAAGCAAGCTGATCTCTGTATACATTGCATATAATCAAATTCCTATGGCTTCAGGTTCAAAGTGATTCCGAGGAGCTCCTGATAATCAAAACAAGGCAATCCCTTCTAGAGTCTCTAACCGAGCACGTCAATGCAAATCACGAATACGAGTAAGCATTGTCCTATATCAAAAACATGAGTTTACTAGTATTGTTAACTTGTTTCCTTAGTGTGGCAGAAGTAATTGCATTGCCAATCACTGGTGGGAGCGACAAGTATCTAGAATGGTTGAAAAAACAGTACAAGGAACTGAGATCTCGATGACTAGGAGCTAGCTGTCCAGGTCAATGGCTTTGGAGTATTGGTGTCTTTTACATTTCAACAACCTTTGTATCAAAAATAAACGTGTGAAAGTGTAATACTGGACCAAGTCGTCAAATGAAATAAGAATTTTACCAGTTTATATATAAAACAAACCAACAATGACATTGTCCAATTAATGAATGAACATTTGCTTATATGATTTCAGCTTCAGTTCTATACATAATACACTTTACATCTTTGATTGAATCATCAACTCACAACTCACAGATTTAAGTATTTTAGAAATGGACTTTTATTGATATTTACAGACATGATTGATAAAAACAAACTGTAACATGATAGGTGCTTTTAAGCTAGACAATCAGTAACTGGAAGCTGAGACAGGTGTGTCTCCTCATCCTGAGCCTGAGCCTTGGTCTTCTCCTCGGATTTAAACTGTCCATAGAAGTAAGAGACGGATCCCCAGAGGCAGAGAGCCAAAGAGACACCTTTCGCCGCCTGAAACTTGTCGTGGAAGAAAATGACAGCCAAGATCAGCGTCACCGGAAGCAGAGCACTGATCATAATTCCAGAGACCAGAGATGATACATTGAAGATCAATCCAATAGCTCCCACGAAAAATGCTTGCGCAATTACGGCAGTGGACACAACCACTACATAGTATACGGACTCTCCAAGCTTAAATTCTCTTGCTTCACTTGCTATCACCTGCCAATGTCAACACATGTACCTTTTCCATCAAGAAATAAAAAGATCCCCATTCTTGAATAGAGAAAAGCATAAAAAATGCAAACTTTTTTCGCAAACAAATTTCAAACATTAAAACCAAAAACAAAAACAAAAACTAATTTCAAACATGTACCTTTTCCATCAAGAAATTCATAGGTCCCAATCTTGAATAAAGAAAAGAATAAAATACAACCTTTCTTCGCCAACAAATTTTCCTTTCTAAAAATGCTATATTTATCTTTACGCAAGGATCTTCCTTGTAGAACAAGAAAGTCAAAAGCTCTCTACAAATCAATCCAGATGATTTGTAAAAAAAAGAAGAAGCATATTATACTATTTTACCTTGAAATCTCAAGAAACTAGCATCCCCACAAGGCAGAAGCAAGTGGCGACAAAGCACAGGACCAGCTGGAACTCAAGGACGAGCGTGTAGGTGGCTTGTTGACGAGATTTCTTATAACCGAGTTCCATAAGCGGCAATATAAACCCGTAGATAATAGCTTCACCAAGGGTCATGAGAAACCCAATGACATACTTCTTGTGAGTCTCGTTAGCAGGCTTGTCACTATTAGAGTCAATGGCAAGGACTGCGGAACCAATAGTGAGCAAAACGATGGAGTTTATAGTGAAAGGTGTGAACTTTTGCTTCACCATTAAAAATGCAAAGAGAGCAGTGAAGCCTAATTGCGCGGAGGTAATCAGAGCCGCAGTGGAAACAGGGATATTAGCAATTCCGTAAGAGTAGAGGTAATTGTCAAAGCCCGTGAGCAGACCTACGGCGATAGCGGCGATGAAAAGAGGAGGTTTCATGAGGTAAAATTGACTCTTTTCTTTTTCTTCTTCTTCTTCTTCTTCTTCTTCTTCTTCTTCTTCTTCTTCTTCACGGCGGGGGAGACGTTATCGACGGCGGCGGAGGAAGGATAAGAGAAGAGGGAATAGGATGATGGGAAAACCTGAGGTTTGGAGGAAGCTTGCGAACCAGATCCTTTTGCCGCCATTTACAAAGTAGAGACGTATCACTAGAGGGCTTCCACATATTCCAATAGTCAGGAATATACAGTTTACGATTATCACGACTGTCTTTATGTTCATCGTTTTCTTCTTGCTTGTCAATTATATGTGTTCGATAGTTTTGTGAAGAAATGATGAAGAAGAAGAGTTTCTTGAAAAGTTTGTTATTTTTCTTTGATGTCTCTATTTCAACAAACATTCTTTTATAATGTGTTCCGGTTTAGATTTAACCAAGAATCTAATCTACTCGGTTCGGTTTACACATTACACTATATTTCATATTCTCCCGCAAGATGTGAATAATATCGATACTATATAGACTCATCTTGAAGAGAGTATGGAACATGGGTTTTGTGAAGACATGCAAGTTGGCTTCAGTAAACTACTTTCAATCAGTTCTCTGGCTGTATGGCAATATCTTATTTTAATTGAGTATTGTAATTATTTTTATTTAATTGATAACACATTTTATTGTATATTAATTGAGAAGTCAATGGAACGATAAGATCTACATTAGAAACTCATGTCAGGCATTTAAGGTTACATTTTTAATTTTTCTAATGAAAATAAACGATAGAAAATATGGTAATAGTACAGAATAAATGCCAGAAAACCAAACAAGTTTACCGTTTTAGCTTTGTCTTCCTCACGTTTTCTCTTCTCCCACCTTCTCTCTCTCTCTTTTTTTTTTTCGCCACCTTCTCTTTTTTCTTTCCTGCGAATCTCCTTTTTTATGTTTTGTCACTAAATATAAATTAAAACAGTTTTAAAATCCAAATCGAAGTACAACATTTTCATAAAAATTATCATGCGGATAAACTCTAGCATTCTGTAACTTATCTAAGCTTGGAAAATATATTCGTAAGATTCGTTTTGATTCACTATATGCTTCAATTTGATTTATAAAATTTGGATATCTGTAGTACAGTAGAACCTCTATAAATTAATATTCGATAAATTAATAAACACTATAAATTAATAAAATTTGCTAGTCCTAAGTCGAGTTGGTGTAAAAATGAACAAAATTCGATAAGAAAATAAGATAATATTTTTTTAGAATCTCTATGTAAATATATGGTCCCATTAATAACATAAATTAATAATCATATAAATTTTCATATATATATATATATAAAGACAATATAATTTTATTTTTATGAATTTATGTTAGAATTCAATAATAACTTTTCTTATATAAAAAATATTATGTTGTATTTTAAACTATCTTATTGTTATAATGTAAATAAAATTTTCATAAAATAAAACTAACTTTTCTATAAATTTTTAAATTATAAATATGCATAATTTTTATTTCAATAGTTGTATAAACTGTTTAAATATAACAATTAAGGTTACTAATCATAAATTTATTATTTATGTTAATTGTTTATATAAGTGAATTCATCTATAATCTTTGTTATTTATTATCAAAATAATTTAATTTTCTTTTAAATTTTAAACTTTCAAGTCCAAAACTATTAAAATTTATAATATCCAATACATTAATTTTATTTAGATCAAAAATTTTAATTTATTTATTTTTAATTTTTGACAAAAAATTTCTATAAATTAATAAATATTATTTTATACTATAAATTAATATTTATTAATTTATAGATAAATTAATATCACTATAATTAATAAAATATCATGGTCCCAATATTATTAATTTATAGAGGTTTTACTGTATTACAAAGCAAAGCAAATATTAAAAATTAATCTGTTAAAACGAAGCAAATCATGAATATTAAATTTTAAGAGACAAATATCCGCCCCGCTCCGATATGTGTATATATCTATATAATTACATATATGTATTATCTAATGGTTGTATTTTTATGAGTTTTTATTCACCAAATTAGTTTTAAAATATTAAAATTTAACAAATCAAGAAGAAAATATATATTTTATGCAATATTGTTAGTTTTAGATTAAAATTTTATTTTTCTATTTTTATTTTTAAACACTTACGGAGCGAATCGAATATTCGATAAATAGTAAAGATTTTAACAAATATCTGGAGACCGGATATCTGGTTAGATGCGAAGCGGATCATAAATACCACCAAATTTCAGGATATTCACTTCGCGTCCACCTCTAAAGTTATCTGGCTTATAGTTTAGATTTCACAAAATAAAAGAGATAGAGAAGAAAGAAAATAAATCCTTGATTCTGACGAATTCTTCCAGATATTCACGAAAGCATGCCAATATTTTGGTGTATACACCATTTCCACCAATTTGAAGCAGTCTCTTGCAAAAACTACTTCTGTTATGACGAATCTTTCTTACTTCTTCTGTGCAATTTTGTATACCATAAATTAATAAATATTATTTTATACCATAAATTAATTATAGATAAATTGATATCATTATAAATTAATAAAATATCATGGTCTAACATTATTAATTTATAGAAGTTTTACTGTACTAATTTTTAAGTTCGTAATTTCTGTATTTTTACATATTTCATGATATCCCAAATTTTCTCATTCTTCTATTGAATTTTTTCTCTCTCAGTCACCATTGTATCTTCCTCAATCACCATTGTTATTTATTTTATATGCAAGTTATTTTTAAAAATCACATGATTTAACTGGATTTATTTTTTAAACGGATGAGAATTGGGTAATTTTATGTGGAAGAGAAGGTGAATTAGTCAATCATACTCTCTAAAATGTGGTCCCATATTTTTTGCAAGATAATAACTAACAATAGTCATTTTTTTATAATCAAGACCTAGATCATAACCATTTAAAAACTTTATATTATCATTAAAAACATAATTATATAATAAAGTTTTTGTTGTACTACAAACTTGAAAATCTTGAAATTTACTAGTATTTCATAAATTTTACAAACATGATAACGCACTATGTGAGGGATATAACCTAGTTCTTTACCATAACTAAAAACAACAAGAGATTTGTTAATCTTAATGATATAACTAACCATTATCCTAAAACAAAATAAGTGGTCCAAAAAAAAAAACAAAAGGTGGTCATCCTAAAACAAAATAAGTGGTCCAAAAAAAAAACAAAAGGTGGTCCTAGTCTTTTGATATATTTTAGTTAAGTTGATGTACTATACTTGTATT
>CM051374.1:17692924-17742924 GCA_028015245.1 Cardamine occulta
TAATTGTTTCTGTTTACAAGAGATTTAATTTCAAATTGAATTATAAAATTCCATGAGGAAATAGAAGAAGAAAAGATTGAATTGTTTTTCTCTCAAGTAAAAGTCACAATTGTGTGACTTAAAAAAAAGAAGCGTAAATAAAATAGAGTAAAAAGAAGAAGTGGGATGTTACAACTTTAAAAACCCAAAAAGTAAAAAAAAAAAAACTTGATTGGATAATATTTAACTGTGGAGGCTATACAAAATTCTGAAATCTTAAAAAGCCTCCTGCCAATCGCCCCAAATACACTTTCTCAAACGTTGATTACTTTATTATTCTCAGTACAAAAATTCACAATCCCTATAACAATTTGTAATCTACAAATAAAAAAAAAGGGGCTGACGTTCGTAATTGTTTAAAATAGTGAGCAATCGCTGTTCGTTTCTGTACAAACTATTTTCTTAAATTGGAGAAAGATGAACACTGGTTGAGTTTGTCACTACATACGTATGCTTTTATAAAATCTCATTGCAAAAGTCAAAAATTTAACAGGTCAATGAATAGAAATTCATCACTCTTGGGACAAAGACCATATAAATATGTTTATCTTAACCAAGTGTCTTGGTTTAGTAGGTTTCCACTTAAAGAAGAATTCGCTTTGTTAGTCTAGACCAGAAATCGATTTTCATCAAGCATGAAATGCTAGTCATTTCTATTTAGCCAGAGGCTTTCACATGGCCTTCTCCGAGCCCTGAGGGGATTACGGGCCTAAAGCCCAAAACCTTCTTATTAAAAAAAATATTTATCTTATAATTGGCTGTATTTCTAGAATTGAATTTCATATTCGAGGGAAAAAAATCCTTATAGAATCAGTAGCACAAGCCCTTCCGACATATGTAATGTCATGCTTCCTATTATCTAAGTATATTGCAAAAAACTAAGCAGTGCCATCTCAAACTTCTGGTGGAGCAAGAAACAAGATAGCAAGAGTATGCATTGGATTGCTTGGGACAGATCATGCCAGCCGTTTTCAATGAGAGGGTTGGGTTTCTGCACTTTTGAGGAGTTTAACCTTGCCTTTTTGGCAAAGCAACTTTAGAGAATTATAAGATTCCCAAATTCTCTCCTAGCACGAGTGCTAAGGAGAAGATACTTCAGATACTCCGACCCACTCTACGTCTAACCAGCTTATACCTCGTCCTATGGATGGAGAAGTATTATGGCAACTAGACCTCTTCTGAGTTCGGGTCTTTGGAGAGTTATTGGTTCCAGCATGGGAACCAAGTTTTGGGCGGATCCCTGGGTCCCCGACATTCCAGCGAGACTGCCAAAAGGTATCTCAGCTGAGACTGATCCTCACCTATATGTGAGTGACTTGATAGAATTTACGACGAAAGGATGGAAGGCTGATGAGCTTAGGAAATAGTGATGCCATAAGATCTGCCTCTGATTTTAAGCATACGGTCGAATGTCATGTTCTATAACAACAACTATAGCTGGTCACACACATAATCAGGGGTCTACTCAATAAAGTCTGGATATTGGGCATCTAAGGCTCGTCAGAGAGGAGATTGTGACCTCAATTTTCAGGAACCGAGTGTTAATACACCTCATGCACAATCATAGAATCTTCTGACCTCGAGAAAATTAAAACATTTTGTGTGGAAAATCGTACCGGTTTGTATACCTTCGTGTCAACGACTCACCGATAGGCATATTGGAGTTGATAGGACTTGCCCACGATGTGGAGCGGGTAATGAGACTATTAACCATGTATTTTTTGAGTGTCTTCCGGCAAAACAAGTATGGGCTTTGTCAAACATCCCGTCAGCGCCAAATGTGTTTCTTTCGACATCAATATTTACGAATATTGATTTTCTTATGTGGTGAGCAAATGATTTTGGGGGAGACGCTCTCTCGATAAAATCATTTCCGTGGTTTTTGTGGTTCATTTGGAAAGCTCAAAACTTAAAGATTTTCGAGAATAAAGATGTGGCACCGGATGTTACTTTAGCTATTGAGATGTAGGAGGCGGAAGCTTTTAGGACAGCTAACGCTAGAGAGGAAGCGATAACTTTAGCTATATCACCTCAGATTACAGAAGACCATCCACCAGTATATCACGGTTTTATTTGTTAGACAGACGGATCTTGGGCGGAGGTGGACAGTCAGAGTGGACATGGTTGGATCCTGACATCAGATGGTAAGATTTTGCACATTGGGTTGAAGAGTCAACGCCGTTCGACCTCCCTCTCTATGCCGAACTCGATTCATTACTTTGGGTTATGAGATATTTGAGAGATTTACACAGGTTTGAGGTTATTTTCCAGACCGATTGCACGGATCTCATAATTTTGCTGGATGCGCTAGAGGATTGGCCAACGTTTGCATTGGAAATAGATGATTTTAGCACTTTTAAACTGTTATTTTCTGATTTTTCTATTTCTAGAAATTTGAATGTCCGTGCCGACCTTCTGTCAAAGAAAACTCGAGCACAAGGTTTGATATTTTTTCATATAAGCTCTAACTCACCATATTGGTTTTCCCATGAGGAAAACCGCATCCTAACCGCTTAATAGATTTGATTTATTGCCGGTAAAAAAATTCATATTCAAATGAACCTCGTAATCTTAATTAGAAATTTAAATTTTAGTGTTATGCGACATTTTTAATTGAGTGTTGTAATTTTTTATTTAATTGCTAACATATTTTATTGTATTTTGAGTTCTCTAATTAGAAACCTATGTCAGCCAATTATGGTTATATTTTTCTATGAAAATGCCGGTAGAAAATACATTTGGTTAAGATAATATTTGGAAGACTTATTATCTACTTCTTACTTTAGACAATTGACTTTAGTTTAGAAACTAAGGTTTCAGATACAAGTGCACAATATGTCTACTCCGTCCAATAAAAACAGTATTGCGAGAAAAACAAATGGTCTTAGAAAAGGAACAAAAATAAATATTTTAACAAAAAAAAAGGAATAAAAACGTGGTATTTTCTAGAGTCTTATTATTATTAAAATATGTATCAGTGTATCAATTTATTTCAAAAACAAAATCCTACTAATATTATTTGGGAAATAAATTTTAAATGATTTACTAAATATAAATTATTATATTATTTACCATTACAATTAAACATAATTAAAATTTTGTTAAAGATAGAAACCTCTAAGTTTTCTAATATTAATCTATATATCCAAATGGACGTCAAAAAAAAATTATATATATCCAAACAAGCCTCACAACTATTTTCCCTATATCCATGCAATTAAATACACTATAGTGATTAATTTACCTATAATACATCAACTTAACTAAAATCAATAATTTTCTTCAAAATTTTACTAGCTAAAATATGATTGATAAAACTATTGATTATCAAAAGCTGGGTCATAACTATTAAATCCAAAAACTTTATATTATCATTAAAAACATAACTATATCATAATTTTTAGTTATACTATAAATTTAAAACTCATGAAAATTTTATTTTAGAAACTAGATTAAACAAATTGGGCTATTATGGATTTTAGATTAACTTTAGATTAAACAAATTAGGCCATTATGAATTTTAGATTAATTTTAGATCAAACAAATTGGGCCATTATGTATAATTCACAAAATTTTTATTGGGTCACAAACAATTTAAACATAAGCCCAACTAAAAAAATTAGGGTAAAACTATGGGTCATAATTTTTAATGGGGTCATAATTATTTTCTTGAAAAACATAACAAATAATGTTTTTTAGTTGGGGTCAGCTGCCCCTCCTTTTTATTTAGAACTATATTATGACCTGTCCACCAGTGTTCTAAACTTTAAAAATAAATTAAATTTAGGTAAAATAAATAAATTAAATATTTATTGTTAATCAAATATTTTGAATTGTTTAAGAGAAAGAATTAGAAAGCATATTTACTTTGGGAAAAGAGTTATTTACATAAGTTTACTTTTACATGAATAAATTAATTTAATTTTCTGTATTACAATTTTTATTATTAACATATTAAAATTTTATACTACGTCAAGTCGTCAAACAGCTTTTGATTCTATTTTGTTGTTTGTTTTTAGATTACTGTGTGAGACAGATCTTAAGAAAATATCAAAAACCAAATAATTGAACCGAATCCGACCCGAAAAGGGGTACCTTACATAAATCTAAACTGTCTAAACTCCGAATGTGTGTCCTAGACTCTTATATTCCAAGAAATGAACTGAGGAACTAATATATGCCCGAAATACTCAAAATACAACTATATAAACTTGATATAATCTCATTACCTTATAATTATAAACCCCAAAATCTCAATTACTTTTAGACCGAAATAACCAAAATATACAAAATATACAAAGTAACTATAATATTTTAAAGTTATTAGTTATATTTGTGAAAATTCAATCAAACTTTATTAAAATTTAACCAATATTTAATTTATTTTTCTGATATTTCGAGTACGTGAAATTGACTCAAATCCAGATGGAACCGTAATGAACCAACAATTATAAATACCTGAATGGATCATAGGAACCGAATGGATTACAAATTTTCTAATCTAATTTTGAAAAGAAAAGTCTAAATTTTATTGATGTAATAAGATTAACATATTTTCTTAAAAATTAAAAATTAAAAAGTATATACAGTTTATTATTTAATTTTTTTTGTTGGTTGTCCTTTTCAATTAAGGAAAACAAAAATAATATAATTTTTATGTGTCATAATCTTATCGATCAACTGACATGTGTCGAGATCAAATAATTAGAAAAATCTTACCTTTGTTTTTGAATTTTAATTATTGATTAAAATTAATTATTTTTGAATTTTAATTGATGATTTGATACATTAACAAATACTTAATTTCCTTTTCTTGTTAAGATATGTTTTTTTTTTTTTTAATTTATTTTTTATTTTTAATTATTGATTAGATAAATTAACAAATTTTTTTTTTCTTTTAAAATTATTTCTTAATTTAAATTATGTAGCAATATCTGAATTATTTGTGACACATGTCAAAATCTCGTAAATTAGAATTTTGACACGTGTCAGCAGTGTAACCGAAGTTTATATAATAAGATTATGTCTAAAAAACAATACAAAAACGTTTATTGAAAATAATAAACGCAAAATATTTTCTAGTTGAATCAAAAGATACAAAAAAGGTAGTGAATCCAGAGATTACAATATCACTCCAAAAGCTATCATGCCGGACCCCAAGGCTCATTATCTGTAACATCCAATACATGTACTAAACATAGCCATATATTTATAAAAATTTATCACATAACTCAAGATGAATTAGAAGACGTGATCAAACAAAAATTTCCAGAAACTAAAATACTAAACAAATTTCTTGATGGCATGAAGGAACTGGCAATAAAACCCTAAGAAGGAGTCGAAGTTACAGGAAAAATAAGATAGAACGAAAACAAACCCTGATTTTGAAGTAAATAAATATTTTTTACTTCTTTCCTTAGTGTGCCAGAAGTAATTGCATTGCCAATCACTGGTTGGAGGGTTGGAGCGACAAGTATCTAGAATGGTTGAAAAACAATACAAGGAACTGAGTACAAGTAACTATCCAGAGTCAATGGCTTTCGGGTATTGGTTTATTTTTATATTTCAACCAACTCTGTATTAAGCATAAAACGTGTGAAGTACTGTAATAGTGGACCAGTTCGTCATATGAAATAAGAATTTTACCAGTTTTTTTTTTTTTTTTGGTTTTTAATGTTAAGAATTTTAACAGTTTATATACAACAAACGAACAATGACATTGTCAAATGAATGGACATTTGCTTGTATGATTTCAACGTAAGTTCTATACATTACATCTTTGATTGAATCAGCAACTCACAATTCATAGGTTTAAGTACTTCAGAAATGGACTTTTGTTGATATTTACAGACATCATTGATAAAAACAACTGTAACATAATATGTGCTTTTAAGCTACAGAATCAGAAACTGGAAGCTGAGACAGTTGTGTCTCCTCATCCTGATCTTGAGCCTTGTTCTTCTCCTCCGATTTAAACTGTCCATAGAAGTAAGAGACTGATCCCCAGAGGGAGAGAGCCAGAGAGACACCTTTCCCCGCCTGAAACTTGTCGTGGAAGCAAATGACAGCCAAGACAAGCGTCACCGGAAGCAGATCACTGATCATAATTCCAGAGACCAGAGATGATACATTGAAGATCAATCCAATCGCTCCCACGAAAAATGCTTGCGCAATTACGGCACTGAACACAACCACTACATAGTACAAAGACTCTCCAAGCTTAAACTCTCTTGCTTCGCTTGCTATCACCTGTCAATTTCAAACATCTACCTTTTCCATCAAGAAATTCAAAGATCCCAATTCTTTATTGTCAAACCCCACTCTCCAAATCAATCCAGATGATGTATAAAAAAGAAGAAGCATATTATACTATTTTACCTTGAAATCTCCAGAAATTAGCATCCCGACGAGGCAGAAGCAAGTGGCGAAAAAGCACAAGACCAGCTGGAACTCGAGGACGAGCGTGTAGGTGACTTGTTCACCAGATTTCTTATAACCGAGCTCCATAAGAGGCAATATAAATCCGTATATAATAGCTGCACCAACAGTCATGAGGAACCCAATAACATACTTCTTGTGAGTCTCGTTAGCAGGCTTGTCACTATCAGAGTCAATGGCAAGGACTGCGGCACCAACAGTGAGCAAACCGATGGCGTTTATAGTGTAAGGTGTGATTTTTTTTTTTTTTTTGAATACCAGGAGATTCTGGACCGAAACCCGTAATTCACAGGCCCAAAACCACAACATGTAAGGTGTGGACTTTTGCTTCACCATAAAAAATGCAAAGAGAGCAGTGAAGCCTAATTGCGCAGAGACAATCAGAGACGCAGTGGAAACAGGGATATAAGCTAATCCGTAAGAGTAGAGGTAATTATCAAAGCCCGAGAGCAGACCTGCGACGATAGCGGCGATGATAAGAGGAGGTTTCATGAGGAAAAATTGACTCTTTTCTTCTTCTTCTTCACGGTGGGGGCGACGACGGCAGCGGAGGTATGATAAGAGAAGAGGGACGAGGATGATGGGAAAACTTGAGGTCTGGAGGAAGCTTGAGAACCAGATCTTTTTGCCACCATTTACAAATTAGTTTGCCACCATTTGGGTTAGAAGAAAATTAAATATAAAAGAGATAAAATAGTTAGTAGATGACACGTGGCAGCGTCTTAAAGCTCCACTAATTGATAACTCTACTATATTATATAAGATTTGATTTGCCCCTTACTAGTATATAAAGACACTTTCTCAATTGTTGATAACTTATTATTCTGAGTAATGAAATTGTAGAAGTTGAGGAATTCCTTTTAATTGGATGATGAGTTGAGAAAAATTCACAATCAATCTAATAATTTGTAATCTATACAAACACACACAAACAAATAAAAAAGGGCTGACGTTCGTAATTGTTTAAAATAGTGAGTAATCACTGTTCCTTTTTGCCTATAGTATTTTAAAAAAGCATTTGTCTAGGGTCCCAAAATATTAAACAAATTTTAGGGTCTTTAATTTTTTTAAAATTGGTATATATATAAAATATGTATTATAGTGTAATTTTATTTGAGTTTAAAATTTTATTTCATATACTAAGAAAATAGTATTGATTATTTCTAATATTTTACAAACTTTATCTTAAATTTTAGTATTTTTATAGATGAAAATAGTATTAATTAAAAATATATTATAAAATAGTATAAATTTCTCTTCATAAAAATATTGTTTATTATCACTATTTTATTATAAAAAATATGTTAAAGTTTAGTAATAATATATTTTTACCGTAAATAAATTATATATATAACGAATTATTTTCGCCTTAGATCTCTCAAATTCTTGGCACACCTATGCCTTTCTATATATTTGCAAAAACAAATAATACATTTGACGTGTTCAAACTACTTTTTAAAATTGAATAAAGATAAACACTGGTTGAATTTGTGACATACGTATGCTTTTATGGAATCTCATTGCAAAAGTCAATACTAAATTAATAAATTATATAAAATCATAACGCTTGGGACAAAGACCTTATATATATATATATGTTTATATATTATAATTGATTTTTAGTACTCTGCGACATTTTTAGTTGAGTGTAGTAAATTTTTTATTTAATTGATAATATATTTTATTGTATTTTTAATAGAGAACTCAATGGAACGATAAGATATACAATAGAAACCCATGTCAGCCAATTATGCTTATATATTTTTTTAATGAAATTACCGATAGAAAAATACATATTGTTAAAATAATATATGGAGGACCTGTCTCATAACTCTACTTCTTGCTTTAGGAATCTATTTAAGGGTATCACACTTAGTAAACCTCCTGTGGTGTAGTGGTTTCGTTAAGACAGTTTATTCACCTAGTAAAGCAGAGATTGAATACATGTAATATATAAGACTCTTTTAAAGATATAAGACTCTCTTCAAAAAAAAAAAACAAAAAAAAAATTGGTGGTCTTAAAGATATAACCATTATCCTAAAACAAAATAAGTGGTACAAAAAAGAAAAAAGGGTGGTCTTAATCTTTTGGCATCGTACATAAACTAGATGCATGAAATAATTTTGGCAACGTTAGAAACTTATAATACTTTTCAAGATGATTATATATATGGTTTGAAAGTGGATAAGATTTCTTTTGGTTTCATGAAGAACGATCAAGTACATATCAAATCTTTAACGGTCAAAAATCTTAATTGGAACTACGAACAAAAAATAATAAATTCCTTCCTCAGCAACTTAAGAGATTTTCTTATTTGGCAACTTATATTTGTGCATGTAACTTTTAGACTTTTAGTGCTTGGATGCACTTAGCCTCAGGCCCTCATAGCTTCTTCAAAACCATATTAGGTACTTTAACCTAATTAATATCTTCTGAAAAAAAAACAAAAAAAAATCTTCTGAAACACACCTATATTTTTTTAACGTTAGTGTCTAGCTATTAAGTAACAGTCTTATCGATTGTTTTATTCGATCACCACTTTCTCAATGATGTACATTACTACTTCAGTTAATCTCATAAACCTACAAATCGTTATAGCCTCTCATTGTACGTTATCTTGATTATATGTTGCTTCTAATTTTGATTGTACGTTCGCTATCAATTTTCAAAATAGAACTAACTAAAGGTATTTCAGCAGATGACTTGACTGCACCATATACGAATAGTAAGGGTGTAACTGATTCGGATATCTAGGTGTTTTTAAAGTATCTCGATCTGGATCCGGTGGATCCGTGATTTCATTATCCGGATCTAGAAACTCCGGATATCAGAATCCGTTTTTTTTTAATAATTAACTATATTATAATTATTATTTTGATTTTTAGCTAGATCCGGATATCCGGAACTAATTTTTTTTGTTTAATATATATATTTTAGCCGGATCCGGATATCTGGTCCAGAATTTCTGATTATCCAGATCCGGATCCAGCAGATCCAAAATTTTATTATCCGGATCCGGATTCGCCCTATCCGGATATCTGTTTTTTTTATCCGAACACGGATCCGGATATCCATGCTCAGGGCTAACCAATAGTCTCTTCCGGTACCTTTACATTATGTTATATCGTTGGTCAAAAAAGTCTGTTAATGTTACTTCAAGTGCTCGCATCAGACTTTTCCTCAGAACGAACCAAGCGAGATCATCCTTGATTTTGCAAACCGGTCAGCCCGCAGACTCATCCGGTATTTAGAAGCTTTGATTTTATTTGAATATCTAACGAATACGAGTAAGCATTGTTCTATATTAAAAACATGAGTGATTGCATATTGTTACTGAACATTGTTTACTTATTTCTTTAGTGTGGCAGAAGTAATTGCATAACCAATCACTGGTGAGAGCGATAAGTATCTAGAATGGTTGAAAAACAGTACAAGGAACTGAGATCTCGACGACTACTAGTGGCTGTCCAGCGTCAATGGCTTTGGAGTTTGGAGTATTGGTTTCTTTTAAGTACCTTTCAAGAACCTCTGTATTAAAAAAAAAACGTGTGAAAGTGTAATACTGGACGAGTTTCGTCATATAATGGATGGACATTTGCTAATATGATTTCAGCTTAAGTTCACAACTCATAGATGTTTAAGTGTTGCAGAAATGGACTTTTATTGATATTTTCGGACATCATTGATAAAAACAAACTGTAACATGTTATGTGCTTTTAAGCTACAGGATCAGTAACTGGAAACTGAGACAGTTGTGTGTCCTGATCCTGAGCTTTGGTCTTCTTCTCGGATTTAAACTGTCCATAGAAGTAAGAGACGGATCCCCAGAGGGAAAGAGCCAGAGAGACACCTTTCGCCGCCTGAAACTTGTCGTGAAAGAAAATGACAGACAATATCAGCGTCACTGGAAGCAGAGCACTGATCATAATTCCAGAGACCAGAGATGATACATTGAAGATCAACCCAATAGCTCCCACGAAATAAGCTTGCGCAATAACGGAAATGGACACAACCACTACATAGTACAAAGACTCTCCAAGCTTAAACTCTCTTGCTTCGCTTGCTATCACCTGCCAATTTCAAACATCTACCTTTTCCATCAAGAATTCAAAGATCCCAATTCTTTACTAGAGAAAAGAATTAAAAAAATGCAACCTTTCTTCGCAAACAAATTTGAAACATTTTACTTGGTTTAAAAGGATTTAAAAAATGCTATCTTTACATGTACGCAAGGATATTCCTTGTAGAACAAGAAAGTCAAAAGATCCAAGTTCTTGACTGTCAAACCCTACCCTACTCTCTCCAAATTAATCCAGATGATGAGAAAAAAAGAAGAAGCATATAATGTAGGATTGAGTTCCAACATATTATACTACTTTACCTTGAAATCTCCAGAAATTAGCATCCCCACGAGGCAGAAGCAAGTGGCGAAAAAGCACAAGACCAGCTGGAACTCGAGGACGAGTGTGTAGTTGACTTGTTGACCAGATTTCTTATAACCGAGCTCCATAAGCGGCAATATAAACCCGTAGATAATAGCTGCACCAAGGGTCATGAGGAACCCAATAACATACTCCTTGTGAGTCTCGTTAGCAGGCTTGTCACTATCAGAGTCAATGGCAAGGACTGCCGCAGCAACAGTGAGCAAAACGATGGCGTTTATAGTGTAAGGTGTGAACTTTTGCTTCACCATAAAAAATGCAAAGAGAGCAGTGAAGCCTAATTGCGCGGAGGAAATCAGAGACGCAGTGGAAACAGTGATATAAGCTAATCCGTGAGAGTAGACGTAATTGTCAAATCCCGAGAGAAGACCTGCGACGATAGAGGCGATGAAAAGAGGAGGTTTCATGAGGAAAAATGAACTCTTTTCTTCTTCTTCTTCACGGTGGGGGCGACGGTGGCGGCCGAGGTATGATAAGAGCAGAGGGAAGAAGATGATTGGAAAACCTGAGGTTTGGAGGAAGCTTGAGAACCAGATCCTTTTGCCACCATTTACAAAGTAGAGACGCATCAGTAGAGGTGTTCCACAGACTCCAATAGTCATGAATATACAGTTTATGATTACAACGACGGTCTTCATGTTCATCGTTTTCTTCTTGCTCGTCAATTATATGTGTTATTATAGTTTTGTGAAGAAATGATGAAGATAGAGAGTTTCTTGAAAAGTTTGTTATTCTTCTTGAATGTTTCTTTGTGTTAGAACAAACATTCTTATATAGTGAGAGTGTTCCGGTTTAATCTTACCCAAGAATCTAATCTATTCGGTTATATACAATAACCGGTTTACACATTACACTATATATTTCATATTCCTCCCTCAAGATGTGGATGTGGATAATAGATAACTCAATGGAATGATAAGATTTACATTAGAAACTCATGTCAGTCACTTATGGTTATATTTTTCTAATGAAAATACCGATAGAAAATAGGGTAATTATAATACATGACCACCGATTAAAATGTATTTAGCAAAATGCTCATGTGTACAGTAGATGTCAGAAAACCAAACAACTAAAATTATCATTTGAGCCACATCTTTCTCACATTTTCTCTTCTCTCACCTTCTCTTTTCACAAAATGGTAACTTTTACTAGCGTGAGTGCCTTGTCTTTTTCCTTAGCTATCACACAAGCTAAGTTAATAAGTAGTGTCTACTTGTTTCCTTAGTGTGCCATAAGTAATTGCATTGCCAATCACTTGGTGGGAGCGAAGCGAATGGTTGAAAAACAGTACAAGGAACTGAGATCGACGTCTCGTAGGTGTCCACCTCAGATACCTCTGTATTAAGAGTAAAACGTAACGTGTGTAGTGTAATAGTGGACCAGTCACCAGTTCATCAAATGAAATAATAATAGTTTAGAAACTAAGGTTTCAGATAGTGGGGTGCCATAAACACGTGAACAATATGCATAGTCGGTCGAATAAAAACAGTATTGTGAGAAAGGAAAAAAATATATGGTCTTAGAAAAGGAACAAAAATGTGGTATTTTGTAAAAAACTATGTAACATTGGTACAAGGAACTGTCCAGCGTCAATGGCTTTGGAGTGTTGGTTTCTTTTTACATTTTATTCAAAAAAAATAAAAATAAAATGTATTTTTCTATTCAAAGTCCTTGCAATTTTGTAAAATCAAATAGAAAAAATACATTTTTAAATAGATTTTGGTTTCTCTATCTATTGAAAAGAGTCTGGCTACTCCCGTCAAAATGAGAAGATAGTCTCGCAGATTTAGATATGTACTAATTCCAAAAAAAAAGATATAATCTCTAGAGGTCAATGTTTTTTCTTCAGAAATCTAGATTTTGAACTCATATTAATATAACAAATAAAATCATGTTCTAAAATCAACAACATAAAGTAACGTGCCATCTCATATAATGTTAGAAAAGGTTCCTTTATTTCTCTTTTTTGGTCACTAGTCAATGTCTGTCTATTCACTTAAATTATATATTTATAAATTATGAGAACCAAGCATCATCTCTACCCTCCGCTTCATTCTTTAATGAATTATTTAGGGCTGAGTCTTTAATTTTTTTTATAATTTTTAATGTGTTGTTAAATTTTTAATATTTAGGGCAGTATGTTTTAAAAATTCTAATAATATTTTAGTCTTTAAAATTTTATAATGTTGTTGTTTATAATTTTTATAATTTATAAATTTATTAAATTATGTCTAAAAAACAATACAAAAACGTTTATTGAAGTTAATAAACTCAATCTTTTCCAGTTGAATCAAAAGATACAAAAAAGGTAGTGAATCCAGATATTACAATTTTTTCGTGGCTGGTGCTATCACTGCCAATGCTTACTATGCGGACCCAAGGCTCATTCCTAAACTGTAGTATCCAATACATGTACTAAACATAGCCATATATTTATAAATTTTTATCAAAGAACTCAAGATGAACAAGCTGAATTAGAAGATGTGATCAAACAAAAAATTCCAGAAACTAAAATACTAAATATTGCTGCTAAGCCAAACTTTACAATCTTAATATAAAAATCAAGGCTTAAGCTTAACTCGCATAACCATTGAATTTGAGCTCGAGATTTCTGAGTCCCAAAGATGTATCTAATCTCGAATACATCATTAGAAAATAACAAATTCAGCTCAACTGTTCAGAATTAGTATCTATTTTATTCGTAGATCTAGCAAGGTTTTATTTCCGAGCAATAGCTAATACTATAGAAATTTCTGGATAGCATTAAGGAACTGGCAATTACCCCCTCAGAAGGAGTCGAAGTTTCAGGAAAAGTAAAGTAGCACTTAAACAAACCCTGATTTTGAAGATATACAATGTCTACTTGCTTCTCAAGAAATACAAAAATCTTCTCATAGATTATCTAGAAGAAGAGTTTGTGTGTGTTTGCCTAGAGCAATGAGTTAGTTGTTGGTACGCCCAAGAACAGCCAAGCTAAGCCATTGAACTGCATCGATCACAACGAGTGCAAAGATGTTAATTAGGTTTCAAAACATTTAACCAAAACCAAAAAAAGCTTATTGACATAAGCATTGACTCACCTTGTAGTCATCATATTTCTCAAAGAACATCTTTCATAAGAAAGGCCGGAAAGGAGCAATTCATGTCCCTGTGGCAAGTTGTTGTGTTCATCAAGAAGAAGGAATTCTATGACTAATGATGTTACAAGAAACAGAACCTATAGAGGTATAATCCATAAGCAAGTCATGATATTAGAGATTTAGGGGAGAGACCATAATAATTGTGGCGTTTGGATCTTTTGGCATAAGCATTTCTTTGCCTACATGACCAGTGAGCTAAACTTCACTTCCGGATTTCAAGTCACCTGAAAAAAAACTAAACCCGAAAGTCGAACAACAGGTGAAGAAGTTTAAACAAAAAGAAAAGCCTTTTTCATTGGTACTAACACAAGAAATTTTGAGCAAACTCCTTTAACAACCTCTCCTTGGTCATTAGTATAGATAAGCCTTTTCACACACAATGAAACCTGTAACAACTTGTTCATCAGCTAAGTAAACAAAACAAATCGTATTCTTTTCCGATATTTTGTAAAGAAAATGTTCTAGTCTCCAAAACCGTATTCACAGACAATATTTTGTAAAGAAAATGGTTTCAGAATTGCCTAGGTCTCCAAGAGCGCTGCTTGCAATCGAGTATAGTCTGACATTGTGAGGCTTTCCATTGATTTCTTTTACATGTCAACCACCTCTGTATTAAGAACAAAACGTGTGAAGAGTAATAAAGGACCAGTTCGTCAAATGAAATAAGAATTTTACCAGTTTATATAAAACAAACGAACAATGACACTGTCCAAATGAATGGACATTTGCTTATATGATTTCAACGTAAGTTCATACATTACTTCTTTGATTGAATCAGCAACTCACAATTCATAGATTTAAGTACTTCAGAAATGGACTTTCGTTGATATTTACTGAGATCATTGATAAAAACAAACTGTAACATGTATGTGCTTTTAAGCTACAGTATCAGTAACTGGAAGCTGAGACAGTTGTGTCTCCTGATCCTGATCCTGATCCTGAGCCTTGTTCTTCTCCTCGGATTTAAACTGTCCATAGAAGTAAGAGACGGATCCCCAGAGGGCAAGAACCAGAGAGACACCTTTCCCCGCCTTAAACTTGTCCTGGAAGCAAATAACTGCCAAGACTAGCGTCACCGGAAGCAGAGCACTGATCATAATTCCAGAGACCAGAGACGATACATTGAAGATCACCCCAATTGCTCCCATGAAAAATGCTTGCGCAATTAGGGCAGTGAACACAACCACTACATAGTACAAAGACTCTCCAAGCTTAAATTCTCTTGCTTCGCTTGCTATCACCTGCCAATTCAACACATGTACCTTTTCCATCAAGAAATCCAAAGATCCAAATTCTTGAACAGAGAAAACAAATAAAAATGAAGCCTTTATCTTTAAGCAAGGATCTTCGTTGGAGAACAAGAAAGTAAAAAGATCCAAGTTCTTGATTTGTCAAACCCTACTCTCTCCAAATCAATCCAGATGATATGTAAAAAAGAAGAAGCATACAATACTATTTTACCTTGAAATCTCCGGAAACTAGCATCCCCACAAGGCAGAAGCAAGTGGCGAAAAAGCACAGGACAAGCTGGAACTCAAGGACGAGCGTGTAAGTGACTTGTTGACGAGATTTCTTATAAGCGAGCTCCATAAGCGGCAATACAAACGCGTAGATAAGAGCTGCACCAACGGTCATGAGGAACCCAACAACATACTCCTTGTGAGTCTCGTTAGCAAGCTTGTCACTTTCAGAGTCAATGGCAAGGACTACGGCACCAAGAGTGAGCAAAACGATGGCGTTTATAATGAAAGGTGTGAACTTTTGCTTCACCATAAAAAATGCAAAGAGAGCAGTGAAGCCTAATTGCGCGGAGATGATGAGAGACGCAGTGGAAACAGGGATATAAGCTAACCCGTAAGAGTAGAGGTAATTGTCAAAGCCCGTGAGCAGACCTACGACGATAGAGCCGATGAAAAGAGGAGGTTTCATGAGGAAAAATGGACTCTTTTCTTCTTCTTCTCCTTCTTGACGGTGGCGGTGGCGACGGCGGAGGAAGGATATGAAAAGAGGAAAGATGATGATGGGAAAACCTGAGGATTGGAGGAAGCTTGAGAACCAGATCCTTTTGCCACCATTTACAAAGTAGAGACGCAACATTAGAGGTGTTCCACAGGTTCCAATAGTCATTAATATACAGTTTATAATTACAACGAGAGTCTTCATGTTCATCGTTTTCTTCTTTTTCTTCTTGCTCGTTAGTTATATTTGTTTTTTAGTTGCTTCGTCTTGTGTCGCATCAAAGAAGATATTTGAGGAATTCAGGTGCAAGATTAAGTTTAGGTTATATATACACTAGTAGACAGACAACGTTTTGGCCAAACAGGCCATCAATTATACATATATATATATAATTTATATAAGTTTTAAACTCTACCATTACGGCCACCATTAAATAACAACATTTGCCGCTTAGACAACTATGTTTAGATTAACTTCAAACCCAAAGACTTAAAGTATTAAACATCTCTTAATTAGTGACCTAGTCTGTATTAGTCTTTATTTAGGACAGAAAAAGTCCTAATTTTTATATCAAACTTGTTAAGTTTATAAATCAATACCCTAGTCCTCTCTGCTGTCTCGCTCTCTCTCTCTCACTGATATGAATCTCGTGTTTTGATATAATTTAGAGTTTCAACTTACAAGAGATATAGTTTTTAATGTTTAGGGTGACCTTTTTTTTTTAATATTAATTTGATTTGGCCCTTACAATATATATAAAGACATTTTCTCAATCGTTGATAACTTGATTATTCTCAGTAATCAAATTGTAGAAGTTGAGGAGTTCCTTTTATTATTTCTGATTGATGAATAGACAAAAATTCACAATCAATATAATAATTTGTAATCTACAGACACACAAAAAAAAGGGTTGACTTTCGTAATTGTTTTAGACGTGTACAACCTATTTTCTTAAATTGGAAAAAACAAGAAACACTGTCATTATCATCTAATCATTTATATGCTTTTATGGAATCTCATTGCAAAAGTCAAATACTAAATTGATAAATTAAACAGGTCAATGAATATAAATTCATAACTCTTGGGACAAAGACCCTTTATATAATTGATTTTTAGTTGTTGTCAAAAAATAACAAAAAAAAAAATTCTAGTGTTATGCGACATTTTTAATTGAGTGTTGTAATTTTTTATTTATTTGATAACATAATTTATTGTATTTTACTAGAGAACTCAATGGAACGATAAGACCATTCACATTAGTAAACCTTGTAATGGTATCTTAAGTATAATTTAATATTAAACTTAATATTAATTTAATTTAAGCATCTCTACTAACTTTGTATTCTATTTTCTTCCTCCATTGGTGATTCTTTAAATGTGGGTGTCCAATCTCTCATTTTAGTGGCAAGTCTTTTTTTTTCTGCAATTTTTTTTTGTTTTCTATAATTCCAAGGTGTTATGAATCAGAATTACATAAAAACCAAAACCTCAAGCGATCAAAAAGCCAATGGTGTCACCAAAAACAAAATTACAAAAAGAAAAAAATGTTGAAGGAAAAGCTCAAGAACAGAATCTCCCAAGCTTTTAAAAAAAAAAACTCTACTTGTCTTCCACGTTTGTGAAAACCGATGTCCAAACACAAGCAAACGTTATTTTTATCAGCTTTAGGCTTCTTCTTTTCTGTTTCAAACATTAGCAGAGGAAATATCTCAGATTCTCATGGCCTTAGACAGATGAGGTTTTCAAAGAGTAACAACAATGCTTCAAACCCATCATCATTTGATTAGAAAAAGAGAAGCTTTCATGAAAAATCAATAAGTAGTTTATAAAAAAAAAGAAGATTACCTTTTTCAGTAACCTGAGGTTGAATAAGAACATGCATTGTGGTGACTGCACCTGAGAGATTACAGACAGGATTCCTGCAATCTCAAACGGTCTTCTTGTTCTCCAGTATTCTACCCGCGCTTATCAATTTGACATCTTTTACGGTCTTCGGCCCATTCTCCTTTTCTGCTCAATATCATAACACCAACGATTCACAATCAGTTTTAAAGCAGGTTATGATCCTATCACGGAAATAGACGAAGAACCAATGTAATACCAAAATCAGCATCTTTGTAATACCAAAACCAGCAGAGTATAAGCATATAGAACACTGACCTCTTAGCCACTGAGCAACAACGGTTTCCTTCAATGTTGCAAGGGTTGTAGCATCTGGAAACGATTTAGGACCGATGTCTGAACCATCAGATAACCAGAACTTAATATCTAATTGATCCTTCACCTCTGCCATATTATATCTCCAAGAACAAATCTCTCCTCATCAAGTTCTTCAGTAACAATTTCATAAGCTCTAAATACTGTTTTAAGTCAAGGTGCTTATGGAGTTAAGAAGCATATTATGAATATGACAAAGTCAGAAGAATATCATACCTCTCCCATATTCTTTGGTAACGGTTTACCTCCTTCTTTCAACTCTGTCATCTTCTTGTGAGCTTGCCTGGCCCAAGTAAACTTGGCCAACGTGTTCTCCACGTCCGTTATCGTGCATTTACAATGTTTAGCTGCATCTTGCTTTTGACTCTCTCGGAGATTCTACACATCAAGAAACCTAGTGCCACAGTCAAGAGATTGACTAACATACCAAAATAATATTTAATCTCTTGATTCAAAAGTTCTTTAATCTCTTGATTCAATCTATCAATCTCCTTCTTCTTCTCTTCAATCATCTTCTCCAGATCCATCTTCTCCTTCTTTACACCTTCAATAAATTTTCTTCTCAATCTCTTCTCCTTCACCAATCCATCGTTCTCAGATTTCAATTCCACAATCAAAATCTCCAAATTCGATTCTTTCTCCTCCAACTGAATCACAAACTCCTTCAATCCATTCAATTCCTCACACTGCAAATCAAACCCATTCTTGATTGCGTCTCTCTCATCACAAACCTTCCTCAACTGTTCCTTCTCAATCTCCTTTCACTTCCCCTTTCTAAACCCTAATCTCACTCTCTCTATTACTTTTCTCCTTCATCAACCTATCTACTTCAACACTAATCTCTCTAAACCGGTTCTTAACAATATCAACAACAATAAATTCAATCTTCAATCCGAAATTCTCATCACTCACCTGACCCAAGTAAATCTTTAATCCGAAATTCAATCTTCAAATCCGAGTTTATCAATAGATTCTAAAAAAAATCACCTCATTTCAGCTATCAAAACTCGAAGAAATGACGAAGAAGATCTTCAAAGAGAAGAACAACTAACCATGAACAACAACAAAATTAATTTCCTTCCAATCAAAATGTGCCACGTCGCGTGTCTTAAGGTGTCTTCCGTGTCTATGCAGAGACACAGATATACACTGTTTTGCTTTTTTTTTTTTTAATTTAAAGACACCCTATTAAATATGCGATGGAGATGCTCTAAGGTCTAGAAACCCATGTCAACCAATTATGGTTATATTTTTAAATAAAAAGACCGATAGAAAATACATATTGTTAAAATAATATTTGGAAGACTTGTCTCATAGTTCTACTTCTTACTTTAGTCGATTGACTCTACTTTAGATTAGAAGATGAGGTTTCAGAGACTGGGTGGCATAAACAATTAAAACAAGTGCACAATATGCGTAATCGGTCCAATAAAAACAGTATACTGTAGCGAGAAAAGGAAAAAAAATATGGTCCTAGAAAAGGAATAAAAAATGTGGTATTTTCTTGTTTTTGGTGTTTAGGTTTCTAATTCTGGTAATCCCGTTTAAGGTTTTGGATCCTATTTTACATAGATTTTAGTCAGTTCTATCTATTTATCTAGTTTACGTTTTGCAGTTCAAGTTTGTAACAAAATTGACAAAAACTATCAAAGAAGACTGTCTATCTACTCGAAAATGGCTAATTATTTATCTTATATTCGAAACAAGACCATTCTGATATCACTTATGTATCATCAAAAATATTTGTTTTTGTTTAATTTTCCGTGCGCAAAATACCATTAGTTTTTTATATATTTTATTTGTCGATTTTTTCTATGATGTAATCGGTTTAACCAATTTCAATAAAATAAAATGTTTTTAAAAAGAGTGAGATTTCTTTTGATTTCATGAAAAACGGTCAAGTACATATCACATTTTTGACGGTCAAAAATCTTACTTGAAACTGCGAACAAAAAATAACCATTTCCTTCCTCAGCAACTTATGTGATTTCCTTATTTGGCAACTTAAAGGCTGTGCATGTTACTTATAGACTTTTAGTGCTTGGATGCATTTAGCCTCAGTAGCTTCTTGAAAAACATATCAGGTACTTTAACGTCTAATAGCTTCTGAAACACACCTATATTTTACTAGCGCTAGTGTCTAGCTATTAACACTCTTATCTTATCGATTGTTTTATGAAATTATGGAAGTATTTATGAATAATTTTTCTGTTTATGGTTCATCATTTGTAGTTGTTTACCCAATTTGTGTGGTAAGCATCTGCTTAATTAAGAAAAATGTCACTTCTTGGTTCCCAATGAGATCGTTTTAGGGCACAAGATCTCGGACCTTGGAATTGATCGGTTGACAAAGCTAAGATTGAAGTGATGACATATCTATAGCCACTTAATTCAGTGAAGGGGTTAGAATCTTTTTAGGCCATGCAAGATTTTAAAGAACGTTCATCAAACTTCTCTAAAATCGCAAGACCTCTCAGTTTATCTCATAAGCCTACAAATTGGTATACCCCTTCAAATCAACTACAATACTTACACTATAAGAAAACAGCCGGAATCAGACGGAAAAATCCGTCGGAAAGCCGTCGGAATCTGGGAATTCCATCGGAAATCCATCCGTTTTTGCCGTCTGAAGTATGTCGTCGGAATTAAAAACCGCGTCGGAAATCTGTCTGAATTTCCGACGGATTTCCGACGGAATCTAGTTTGTGGACATCCGTCGCCAATCCGTCGGAAGTCCGTCAGAATATATTACGTCGGGTGTCCGTCGGAAATATTCTGACAGATTTCTGACGGAATTCTGATGTTTTAAACTGAAGGTGACCGATAGATTACCGACGTTTGTCCGACGGACAAAAACCGACATATTTCTGATGGATCTGAAAACCGACGGATTTCCGATGGCATTCCGATGTTTTTGAACCGAAAGAGACCGACAGATTCCCGACGTAGTACCGACGGATTTCTGACGGATATAAAAACCGACGGACTTCCGACGGATCTAAAAACCGACGGATTTCCGACGGAATGCGAAGTTTTTTTTTAAATATAATATTTTGTAAAATCAATTAATTTTAAGAAAATTAAATTTTTTAAAAAGAAATGAAAAATAAAATTTAATAGTATTGAAAATTAAAATTGAATATTATTGTAATTTTTTAATAATTCAAAAAAAAAAAACATAAAATTTTTTATAATTCGAAAATGAAACTAAACGCCCGGTGGACGTGGTGGATATTGCGAAAAGAATTCGTTCATCCGTTGGATCATCGCTTGTTGATCAGCTTCATATTTCGTCTGTTGCGCTTCTCCGGCCTCTTTAAGGCGTTGCATATCCGCCTTCAGCTCCTCCATTTCAGCGTCTCTTTCTGCGAGCTTCGCTCTAAGATCGTCGCTAGGATCTCCGTAAAAGCGTGAAGTAGCCGAGTAAGATGCTGAATCGTCCGGAAGACCAAAGACCCGACCTTTGGTCTTCGGAGTACACTGCAGAAATGAAAAGTTGAATAAATATTTGAAATTAAATAAAAATTGATTAAAATTTTAAAATTTACTTACCGCGTAGACGAATTCGTTGATCTTCTCGATCGGGACTTCGGTGAGAGGCGGGGTTCCTTCAATGATTGGTTGACTAAGAAGATACTCAGCACCCATCGTCCTGACATTGCCAACGATCTCCCGAGCTACACCATCTTGGATTTCATTGGTGTTCTTGTTGGTGTGTGCAACTTCGATCAATTTGAGGGCAGAAGGTTGAACACCATCTTGCCGAAACTACAAAATTAACAAATATAGTAAATATTTTGAATATAAAATTGAAAAAACAACATATTGATTAAACCAAAAACTTACAAGTTGTTTCGCCTTTGTGACCAAACTGGTTGCTCCTAGATTGTGCGTCGCCTTACCCTTTCCTTTGCGATCGCTGTTCTGGCACGTAGAGTGGGTTGTGGAGCTAGCCTTCGTAGCGTCTTCACTCCAGTACGCTATCAACCCGTTCCATAGGGTCGGGTTCATAACCAACTCCCTTGGAACAAGATTCCTCGACCACAACGCCTTTCACTCATTCATCTTCCGTGAATACATTATTGCCGCTTTTTTGTGGAAGTCCCTTCTAACCAAAGCGGTAATCTGACTCTCCCAAGTAAATTCTTGCTGAAAAAAATGAAAAGTAAATTAAAATAAACTAATAAACTAATTAAATTCAAAGTAAACAATAAAGAAAATGAAAAACTTACCGCAAATTGCCGAAACCACATTTCTTGCTCTTCTAAGGGCATTTGGGTGTATGTCGGATACGGATGCTGAAGCAATCCATTAAGCATCCGGTTGATAGACTTGGAAATCCTATTTCCTGAATCTTTAAACCTTCAAAACAAATTGTTTTGTAGACTTTAAATAGTTTATTAAAAAATATTAAATAAAATTTAATATTTTAAAATTGGAAAATGAGACTTACCATGTGTCTGTCCCAACACAATCCAGATGAAGACGAGTGAATCTCTCTCGTCCAGGTAAAGCAACGAAGTCCTCGACGCTCATTGCAGACGGTGCAGTAAGGGGTGGTGTCGATGCAGCAGGGGATGGTACAGGTGATGCGGTGTCCAGAATATGGGTAGACTCCGTAGAATGACTCCTCGCAACTCTCCTACCCCTACCCCTACTGGAACCTCTACGTACTTGGTTCCCAGAACCCTCGTAATATAATCCGTAATCCCTTATAAATTTTTAAAACGAAATTAATTTTTTTAAATTAATTAAAATAAATATAAATGTCTAAAATAATTATAAATTTCTAGAAAAATGATTATAAATTAATAGAAATGATTATAAATTTGTATAAATGATTATAAATTTCTAAAATGATTATAAATTTCTAAAAAAGGTAATAAATTTTTTAAAATGATTATAAATTTCCAAAATGATTATAAATTTCTAAAAAATGTTTATAAATTTTTAAAAATGATTATAAATTAATAAAAAAACTTTAAAAATCTTTTAGTAAAACAAATTTATAATTTTTTCTAATCTAAATAAAAAATGTGAAGTAATAAAAAATTACAAATTCTCCAAAGTTAAAAATTCCCTAAAATAACATAATAAATCTCCAAAATCTTCAAATTCAATAACATAACAAATTCTCCAAAGTTTAAAAATTAAATCTAACCATAGAAATCTTAGAATTAACACTAGAAAACATAAATCCAACATCTAATAACATAAATCTAACACTCAATAACATAAATCTAACATCCAATAACATAAATCTAACATCCAATAACATAAACCTTAGAAATGTTTAAATTTTAGAGTTTTAGAAACTTACAAATTGGATGAAATTGATGGATTGTTAGACATCTTGATGATTGATGTTGAAATCGGTGGTTTAATCGAGCCAAAATCGAGATCAAAATTGGAGGTTTCGATTTTTTTTTGGTCGTCGCGTTTCAGTTCCGCGAGGAAGAAGACAGTATTTATGAAAGAATTCCGATGGATTTCTGACGGAAAATCCGTCAGAATATTTTAATATTAAATGAAACGCGGTCTCGGGAAGATTCCAGCCTAAAATTTTGCGTGTCCGTCGGAAATCTGTCAGAAATTTCCGACGGATACGCAAAATTTTAGTTACCCGGGAAATGAAAATTTAATTTGCCGCGTAATATTTGTGATCTGTTGGAAATCCGTCGTAAATTTCCGATAGATTTCCGATGGATTTATGACAGATTCTTGCCTCTTTATTGGCCAGTCAAACGTTGAAGTGGTACACGTGTAACCACAAACCCGTCGGAAATCCGTCAGAAATTTCCGATAGATTTCCGACGGATTTGTGGTTTTGGGTTCGCTTATGATTCGTTTCTATTGAAATATGTTTATAGTGTGATTTGTTACTCATTTCAATGATAAAATATAAACAAATACAGTGTTACAAATGAAATATATGAAATCCAAGGAACTTTAGTTGTTATGGTTATAAATCATCGTTATAAGATATGTATCATTGTCTAACATGTAGACATGATAGTCGGGATTTTTTTGATTTTGATATATATGATATGTTAAAAGGTACTCCCTCTGTTTCACAATACATGATGTTAAGAATATTTTACACAAATTAAGAAAATAATCATTACTTTTTTAATATATATTATTTTCTCTTACCAAGAATTATTTTAATAATTATAAACCAATAGTAACATAATTCTTTTCAATCATTACATCTTGATATTTACAATTTATCAATAAAAATAAAGTAAAAAGATTAAAACATCAAATTTCTGAAACAAGATAAAGTAGATAAAACATCATCTATTTTGAAACGGAGGGAGTATATGTTAGTATTTTATCATTGAAATGAGTAACAAACCGTTCTACCTACATATTTCAAGAAAAACGGATCGTAAACGCCCACGACACCACAAACCAGTTGGAAATCCATCGGAAATCCTTCGGAAATTTTCGACGGATTTCCGACGGGTTAGTTGTTACACGTGTCTCGGTTTAAGGATTGACTGACATTGGCTGCCGAATAAAAAATGTCTTTTCCTTTGTTATCCGTCGGAAATCCGTCAGAAATTTCCGACGGATTTCCGACGGATTTTTGACGGATTATGTGTAATTTGTTTTAGATGTTTTTATAGTATTTTTTGTTTTTTAGTTTATTTTTGGTTGTTTTTATTTTTTCGGTTTGTTTATGATTTTTAATGTTTTTATTTATTTTTGGTTTTGTGGTTTTCAGTTTTATAAAATGTAATATTTAAAATACAAAATACAAATACAAAATATAAATACAAAATATATATAAAAACAAATGTTGATCATGTACTAATCTGAATCAGATAATGATCCTTCAGAAGGAATATCGTCTTCGGCCTCATCAAATTCTCTAAGTTCTTCCTCAGATTCTGAATGAACTCTATCATCACCAATTTCCGTTAAATCAACCACAAGGAATGTATCAAAAGAAAGCTCAACATGATCCATTGGAACACTTCTAGTTGGTTGTAAAGCATCGTGCTCAGAAACTCCAAAAAATTTTCCTCTTGGATTAATTGGAGTCACCGTAATCCAAGGATCTGAACGCCGTGTAACCTTAGGGTACCGAATATACCATACCTAAAAAAAATAAATGTAAGTTATGAAGTCAAATAAAACAAAAATAGAATCCAAAAACTTTAATAATATAAAATATTTATTAAAATATCCGAACCTGGTCTGCATGTGATGCTAGGATGAATGGGTCATATGTACGTAGTCTTCTTCTAGAATTTACTGACGTGATGCCAAATTGGTTCACCTTAACCCCACGCCCAAATTCTGGATCATACCATTCACACATAAAAACAATGCACCTCAAGTCCAACATCCCTGGGTAGCGAACTAGCAATATTTTTTTGAAAATCTCGTAGTAGACAACATCACCAGATTGAGCCGAAATCCCATAATCTGCAGTTGGTCTTGACCTTCCTTCATCGTGAATCCTAAACACAAATCCCCTGCTGCAATACCTAGGATATGAGGTCACAATGTAAATTGGGCCAGTAACTAACTCTACTAACCATGTCAGAAAAACCGATCCACCTCTAATTCCTTCATTAACCTAAGAAAATAATTTCCACAAAATTAATATAAAACACTTACGTAATAAATGAAGGCATTTATAGTATTAATATTATAGCCTACTTACGTAAAATTCCAGCCAAGTAATATAATCGTTCTCCTTATGCAGTTCAAGTTCTTCTTCAGTCTTTTCCGGAAAATGGCTACGTATTATTGCCATGTAAAGCCTGAAATCAAACAACATTATATAACCTTTGAAAGCTAATACTTATGTATAAAATAATTTAGTATTTAAATAGATTAAGTTTTTTACCTTTCGTACTCCGCCATCTCCTCACAATTTGTTACGATATACTTATGCAAGTGAGTCCACTCCTATTGTGAAAATTTGCGTTTCTTCCCTTTTTCACTGAATCGACCAACTTGCAAAAACAACTCAGGGACCACCAATGGATACATGGCTTTCTCACCTCTATCATCATGGCGAGCAGGACGTTTACTCTTCGTACGAACTTCCGATGAAAAGTAATATTCCGCAAAATGTGAGGTTTCTTCATTGATGCTCTGTGCGACAATTGACCCCTCAACTCGACTTAAATATTTAACCTTCTTCTTAAGATGGAACATGTACCGCTCAAAAGGATACATCCAATGGAATTGAATAGGACCACCTAGTGCGGCTTCATGGGGGAGGTGGATCGGAAGATGTTCCATAACATCAAAAAAGGACGGCGGAAATATCTTCTCAAGATTGCAAAGGATCAAGGGTATATTGTCCTCTAAATTGTGAATCCCCTCAAGTGTAAGTGTTCTCGTGCATAAATCCTGAAAGAAAGCACCAACTCCTGTAAATAAAAATACACAAATTTAAATATATATAAAATCAAAAATATCAGTAATTTTTAAAATACACATGAAAATAATTTATACCTGCAATTGCTTCGTACACATCTTTATGAAGGAGCTCCGCAAAAGCGAATGGAAGAAGTCGCTGCATCACAACATGACAATCATGACTCTTCATTCCGATAAACTTTTCTTCTCCATAGTCGACGCAATTACGCAGATTAGATGCATATCCATCAGTGAATTTGACATCGTCTTGAATCCAATCAAAAAATTCTTTTTTCTTTTGTGCATCTAACCAGTACGGAGCAAAAGGATATTTACCATTGGGAAGAATTTCAAGAAAATCACGATCGCAAATCTCTGCCAAGTCCAACCTAGACTTCAGATTGTCTTTTGTCTTCCCCGGTACATTTAAAACCGTATTCATAATGTTATCAAAGAAGTTCTTTTCAACATGCATCACATCGAGGTTGTGTCTCAATAAATGGTCCTTCCAGTAAGGTAATTCCCAAAAGATACTCTTCTTGTGCCAATTATAAACTTACCCGGCTCCGTAAACAGTTTCATGTCCATTACTTCCACATTCAGAAGTCATCGGAGCACCAAAATCTCTAAACTGATCCAATAAATTACTGCCGTCTTCCTCATCAATTGGAGATTCAAACACTTGTTTATTTTTCGTAAATAATGTTTTAGACCGACGATACGGATGCTCCATCGGTAGAAACCTTCTATGGCAATCAAACCAACACGACTTTCTTCCGTTCCTCAATTGGAATGCATCTGTGTTGTCTGAGCAATATGGGCACGATAGTCTTCCATGAGTTGTCCATCCAGATAACATTTCATATGCTGGGAAATCGCTAATGGTCCACATAAGAACCGCCCGCATCCTAAAATTCTGCTGGCGCGAAACATCAAACACTTCAGCACCGTGACTCCATAGCATTTGTAACTCATAGATCAATGGCTGGAGGAATACATCTAGTGATCTCTTCGGATGCTCAGGGCCGGGAACAAGAACGGAGAGAAATAAAAACTCTCGACGCATGCACATACCAGGGGGTAAATTGTACGGTGTTACCATTACGGGCCACAACGAATACTGCCTTCCATGCTTCCCAAATGGGTTGAAACCATCTGTACATAACCCGAGGTACACATTTCTTCTCTCAAACGCAAAATCCGGATACATGGATTGAAAATGTTTCCACGCTTTAGCGTCCGACGGATGTGTAATCTCCCCATCTTGACGATGTTCTGCATGCCATCTCATTTGCTCTGTCGTGCGCTCAGATTGATATAACCTCTTCAACCTCGAAGTCAACGGTAAGTACCACATACGTTTAAATGGAATTGGCCCTCTCCCACTAGCATCCTGACCCTGTGGTTTACCACAAAATCGACAACTTCTCCTGTCTTCATCTTCTCTCCAATATATCATACAGTTGTCGATGCACACATCTATTACTTTATACGGCAAACCAAGACCACCTACAAGTTTCTGTACCTCGTAGTATGATGCCGGTGCAAGATTATCTTCAGACAAAAGATCTTTCACCATATCTGCAATCGCATCAACACATTCCTCTGCCAAATTGAAGTCCGTCTTAATGGTCATCATTCTACTAGCAGATGATAAAGGTGAATGACCATCTCTACACCCATCATATAATGGCTGCTTCGCTGCGTTTAACATATCAAAAAATCTTCTAGCTTCTACATTTGGTTCTTCAACCCTATCCTCATCTATTACGGTCGATGAAAAATTCTCTCTAAACGCATCATTCACCATCTCAACGGTACCAACACCAAAATCTACTTCCGTTCTATGTTCTCCTAAGCTATCCGCAACATAGGATTCACTGCTACTACTACCATATTCAAAATTTCTTTCTCCATGTAGATACCAAATCTTGTAACCCGGCATAAATCCATTGCTATACAAGTGATGTCATACTAATTCTATCTTAACATTACGAGAATTACGATAAATTGAACATGGACATTTCATCTTACCACTTGTTTTCACTCGCGGTTGATTTCCAGCAATGGCCATGAACTCGCATATACCTCGTGCATAACCATCGTTTAATAACTTCGACTCTGGATCAAACATTTCTTCATCCATCCACTATCTTAAATCTCTAGAAGATGACATCTCTCTCTACACGTTTTTTTAAGAATTGTTGGGTAGAATTTTGTTGTTGTGATTAAATAGAGAAGTATGGTAACATATATATAATAACGTTTGCCATCGGATTTCCGACGGAAATCCGTCGGAATTTAACGGATATAATAACGGCTATAACAACGGCTATATTAACGTTCAAATTTTCCGACGGATATTAATCCGACGGAATCCGTCGGAAATTTCTGACGGCAAACCGACGGATTTCTGACAGGAACCGATGGATTTGTGACAGGAACCGACGGTTAGTAATCCGTCGGAAAATACCGACGGATTTCCGATGGATATTAAAATTGTAAATTCCACCGGAAATCCGTCGGAATTCCGTCGGTATTTTCCGACGGATATTAATTCCATCATAAATGCCGTCGGTTTTGCGGTAGATTTCTTGTAGTGTTCGACCATTGAAATATAGTCATCAAGATCACGAATACGAGTAAGACTGTTCTATATCAAAAGATGAGTGATTGCATTTTTAAATGTTAATGAACATTGTTTACTTATTTCTTTAGTGTGACAGAAGTATTTGCATTGCCAATCACTGGTGGGAGCGACAAGTATCTAGAATGGTTGAAAAACACTACAAGGAAGTGAGGAACTGAGATCTCGACGACTAGGAGCTGTCTAGGTCAGTGGCTTTGGAGTTTGGAGAATTAGTTTCTTTTACATTTCAAGAATCTCTGTATTAAAAATAAAACGTGTGAAAGTGTAATACTGCCATACTGGACCAGTTCGTCATATAATGGATGGACATTTGTTTATATGATTACAACCTAAAGTTCTATACATTACATCTTTCATTCAATCAGCTACTCACCACTCATAGATGTTTAAGTATTTCAGAAATCGACTGTTGATTTTTACAGTTATGATTAATAAAAAACAAACTGTAACATGTTATGTGCTTTTAAGCTACAGAATCAGTAACTGGGAGCTGAGACAGTCGTGGCTCCTGTGTCTTCTCCTCGGATTTTGATATGATCATGGATAGCATACGGAAGCCGCTTGAAGCCGAGGACACTTTGATCGTGCCAAGTAGACCGATGACAAGATCAAGAGCCAAAGAGTTCGGGAATGCAATCACCACATTACTCACTCAAGTTTAACCAGCTACAATTCAGTTCGGAGACATGGTGAATAAAATTGTCTTGGTTGCTCGAGAAGACTAATAAATGGGGGGACTTGTTTGTACTCTTTTTCTAGCCTTTGGTTTTGTCCTAATGGGTTTTCCAAAGGAGGGTTTTAATGAGGCAAACTCCAATCCACCTTGCCCACAAGAGTCAACAAGACAAGTGCAGGTCCAAGTCCAATAATTTTTGGAAATTTATTTTCATAAATTTTAAACCCAAAGAAGACTAAATTTCGGACCAAGAAGTGGAAGAGTTGGCGAGGGAGAGTTCAAGAGATATTCAAAAATTAGTTAATGTTTTTCTTAATTTTCTATGAATTAATTCTAACTTTTTCTTTACTCCATCTTTCTTTAAAACTCTATTTTGTACTCATTTTCGGATCATCCAATATTTTATTATTAAAATTTGAGACTGATTTCTCTTGTGTTCTTTGAAGAACAAATCTTGATTGTTGGTGAGTAATATCCTTCAATCAATCCGAATCAAGGTGTGTCATATCCGCGATTTAAACCTTAACGATCTCGAGTGTGTCATATCTCAGAAGAGTCATTGAGGAAATATCAAAGGTCTTCCGCAACCTTTGTGCGATCCATTCACTTCATCACTATCAATCTATCCATTCCTTGCGTTTCTACCCCTCGAAAGTGTCGATTCCTTGGGAGGATCATATCAGATTTAAACTTTTCATAGAAGTAAGAGGCGGATCCCCAGAGGGAGAGAGCCATAGAGACACCTTTCCCCGCCTGAAACTTGTCGTGGAAGAAAATGACAGCCAAGATAAGCGTCACTGGAAGCAGAGCACTGATCATAATTCCAGAGATCAGAGACGATACACAGAACATCAACCCAATAGTTCCCACGAAAAATGCTTGCCAAATTACGGCAATGAACACAACCACTACATAGTATAAAGACTCTCCAAGCTTAAATTCCCTTGCTTCTCTTGCTATCATCTATCAATTTAAAACATCAACCTTTTTTTAGGGTTTCCATCAAGAAATCCAAAATATCCCAATTCTTGAGTAGAAAAAAAAAGCATAAAAGTATAATCTTTACGTAAGGAACTTCCTTGTAGATCAAGAAAGTCAAAAGATCCCAGTTCTTGATACTCAAGCCCTACTCTCTCCAAGTCAATCCAGATGGTATGAAAAAATAAGAAGCATATTTTACCTTGAAATCGCCAGCAGCGAGCGTCCCCACGAGGCAGACACAAGTGGCGACAAAGCACGAGACCATCTGGAACTCAAAGACGAGCTTGTAGGTGATTGGTTGACGAGATTTCTTATAAGCGAGCTCCACAAGCGGCAATATAAACGAGTAGAGAAGAGCTGCACCAGCGGTCATGAGGAACCCAACAAAATACTCCTTGTGAGTCTCGTTAGCAAGCTTGTCACTATCATAGTTAAGGGCAAGGCCTACGGCACCAACAGTGAGCAAAAAGATGACGTTTATAGTGTAAGGTGTGAACTTTTGCTTCACCATAAAATAGGCAAAGAAAGCAGTGGAGCCTAATTGCGCGGAGATGATGAGACACACAGTGGAAACAGGGATATAAGCTAATCCGTAAGAGTAGATGTAATTATCAAAGCCCAAAAGCAGACCTATGAGGATAGAGGCGATGAAGAGAGGAAGTTTCATGAGGAAAAATGAAGTATTTTCTTGTTCTTCATGGCAACGACGACGGTGGAGGAAGGATAAGAAAAGAGGGAAGAGGATTATGGAACAACCTAGAGTTTGGAGGAAGCTTGAGAACCAGATCCTTTCACCACCATTTTCCAAGTAGAGACGCAACATTAGAGGCAGGTCCGTCTCTAGGTATGGCAAAATTGGCTTTTCGCAATGGCCCAATTTTAGTTGGAAAAAATATATAAGGTTAAAAGACCAATTTTTTTTAAAAAAAAAATTATTATAATTTTCTTTTTTAATAAAGGTTTAAATTCAATTGATAAAATTAAAGGGTCCAATTTTTTCATATTTTTTTGCATTTTTTCTAAATTCAATTGCAAATAAGATTCAAAGGATCAATTTTTTCAAAAAAATAAAATTATCAATTTTTTTTTATAATTTTACCAAAGACCCACTATAACTTTGAGACGGACTGATTAGAAGACCTCCATAGTTTCCAATAGTCAGTAATATACAGTTTATGATTACAAGACCGGTCTTCATGTTCATCATTTTCTTCTTGTTCGTCAATTACATGTGTTTCTTTAGTTGATTCGTCTGGTGTCGCATTAAAGAAGAGCTTTGAGAACCTATGGAGGCCATTAACTGTTTTTCTAATGTAATTTATATAAATTTTAGATTATACCACCATTAAATAACAAAATTCCCTGCTCACCGCACCTATATTTTTAGATTAACTTAAAACCCAAAGAGTGAACCATTTTACTTTATTAGTCTTTGTTTAAGTCAATTAAAAAAGTTCTAAATTCTAAACCTCTATGTTCTCTTTTTCTCTAACGTGTTTTGATATAATTTAGAGTTACAAGAGATATATTTTTTTATGTTTAGTGGCAACTTTTTATATATGATTTGATTCGCTCCTTTTTTTATATGCTTTGATTGTTTATTCTGTTGGATTAAGCTTCAAGAATTAACTTGCGGGACAAAAAACTAATTCTACCGAGTTATGGTTTAAGAGATTTGGATTAGATTGAATATTATATTTAGGAGTTATCTAAATATTAATGAGAGATTATCTAATTCAAATAGAAATAGAATTAGTCTATGGTTTATTATAAAAGCACTTGTTGAGATGTGACAAGGCTTACGAGGTTGAGAGCTTTAATTTTTGAGCAAGTTTTCTAAAGCTAATAAAGAGAGTAATTCTTTATCAATCTTTGTGTGTTCTTAAATCGTTATAATCACTTTAATTGGTATCAGAGCTTAGGGGTCTGATTCTTATTCGGAGAACGAAAAAGCAATCTTTGCCGACGAAGCGATCAACAAGACGGGAGCTTTGGAACAGAGGTACCTTCGGTGGTGGTTTTGTTTTCAGAGCCAAAGTTTCGTTTTTCTTTGAACGGAAGGTTCTCGGCGTTGAAGGGTTTCTTTTGCTCGAAAGAAAAGTAGTTTCTTGGAAGAACAGAATTCCCGGTGAAACAAAGCTCTGTTTGAGAAGAAATGATTTGGCGAGACAGAGGAAGTTTTTCTGGAAAAAAACAGAGGAAGTATTGATAGAAAAAACAGAGACTTAGAACTCGAAATTCTTTTTTCTGAGAATTACGATTGAGGAATCAGCCAAATATTTTCGCTATACTTATCACCGACGACGTCAAAAGTCAAGCATGGAAGATAACACGCCAGCAACGGGAAAATCAAAAGAAGGAGGACCGTTTTCCATTGTTTGTCCCATGTTGAACTCAAGCAATTATACCGTATGGGCTATGAAGATGAAGATCGCACTTAGAGTTCATAAGGTTTGGGAAACCATAGAGACAACCTCAACAGATCCTGTAGATGGCGATAAGAATAACATGGCCATAGCCCTGTTAGTTCAATCTATACCCGAAGCTTTGGCACTTCAAGTCGGTGAGCTAGACAAATCAGCAAAATCAATACAGTCGCAGTGCTAGTGGAGATTATAGAAGTAGAGGTCGTGGAGGATGCTCGGGTTTTAGAGGAAGAGGCCGAGGGCGCTTCAATGGTGGAAGAGATACATCGAGAGTGACGTGTTACCGGTGTGACAAGATCGGACATTTTGCATCAAATTGTCCAGATCGCTTGCTTAAACTTCAAGAATCTCTAGAAACAGAAAAGGAAAATGATGATACGCAAGGAGCTGATGCACTTATGATGCATGAAATAGTGTACTTAAATGAGGAAAATTGCAAGCTAAGTGATTATGAAACTACCACCGGTGAAGAGAATGTTTGGTACCTTGACAATGGAGCTAGTAATGATGAGATCCTAACCAGCAGCCTGTTTGAGGGAGCTAAGGAGATAGAGGAGCAGCTTGAACCAGAGCTTAAGGGAGCTAAGGAGATAGAGGAGCAGCTTGAACCAGAGCTTAAGGAAGCTAAAGAAGAAGCCACAAAGCAACATGAACTCGAGGAAGCCAACGACAAAGATCTACATGTGCCCCTTGGTCCGATGACTCGATCAAAGCAAGCAAGATTCCATCAAGCATTCTACAATCTCTTACACCATATCCAGGGCCGACTTGAGTGTGCTAATCCAGTCACCTTGATTGTGATTCACGCCACTTAAGCATTCATCAAGAGAGGTGTGTGGACTTGTACTCTTTTTCCCTCCTCTTGGTTTTATCCCAATGGGTTTTCCAAGAGAGGTTTTTAATGAGGCCAGCCCACACACTCTTTATCATTTCCTCTTGATGAAACCAAGCCCACTCCATTCACTCAATATTCTCGCCAAAATGAAGCTGAAGAGTTACTTGTTTTTAATCTTTGTACACTTAATGATCAGCTTTGATTCATTAAGTCTTTTCTATTTCCTATGCATTTTAGTTCTAAGTATCTGAACCCTATAAGTACTTGTATTCTCTTTCTCTTCAGATTTATCAAACCTTTCTTATTCTCAATCTTTTGAAACTGTTTGATCATGTTTGATTAGTGTATTCGGAAATCTCCTTGCACTACAAACACCCCTGATAGTCTAAGAGTGATTCCGCAACTCTTAGAAGTTTCATTCAATCCATTTTCGTGGTTACTCATCCATCTGAACCGATCTGTTCCCCTTCTTACTCGCCAAACATCATCAAACCGGCACATCGGAGGGTTTCCTTGTTTCAACGACTTCACCTATCATTTGGAGGACATTCAGGGACGTGATCCTCCCCCAGGATCACATCAAGTGGTATCAGAGCAGACTCCATCTCAGGTTGTGTCTTTTCAAATCGATTATACCCTTTCATATTCTTCATAACCTTTGAATCGATTTATCTGTTGATTGTCGGAATTTTCATAAATCTTTGGTAATAGATAAAATCGTGAAATCAGTTTTCAAAGAACATATTTTGAGTCTAGTTATTGTTAAAATTGATTTCGGAATTTTTGGACACGTTTTGATATTTTATTCTGACCGGTCATCTTCACATGTTCTTCGCGAAGGGTTTTCCGTCGATTTTCAGTGCAGGAATTTTCAAAACTTGGTTTTAATCACTAAAAATACTAGATCGGTTGGATCTGCTTCGGTTTTGAGTCTAGGTTATAGAAAAATTGTTTTTAAAAATTTTGGATTTGATTTGGTTGACGAATTCAATCGATTGTTGAAAGGTGTCGATTTGGTTCCTCGCTGGATCGCTTGCGTGTGTGTCACAGTTTGATTTCGATTTCTTTGCATGATCTGTTTGGTTTGTTTCCTTTGAACTATTTACTGGGTTAGCTGTGTTTGTTTTTCAGGTACAGCAATGTCTAATCACAAAGGAGAGGATATGTTCTACACAAGGTGCCATGTTCAAAGCAAGATATGCAGCCTCAAGATTGATGAAAAGAGTCCTAACAACGTTGCAAGTGAATATATGGTCAAGAAGCTTGGACTGACAGTGAAGGAGCACCCATGGCTCGATGAAGATTACAGATTAAGAGTGAGCCACCAAGTGAAGATTTCCATAACCATTGGAAAGTATGAAGACGAGATTCTGTGTGATGTTCAACCAATGGAAACCTGTCACATCCTTCTTGGAAAATCATGGCAGAATGAGCGAAGAGCAATCTATGATGGTCACAAGAACCGATATTCATTCAAGTATAAAAGAGGCAAGATCCATCTGGTTTCAATGCCACCACATGAGATTCAAGAAGATCAGCTCATCGTAAAGCAAAAAGTACGACAGTTTGTAAGTGAATCTCTAAACTCTCTTCCTCCAAAAGAAAAGATTCTTGCGATTGATAAAGAAACTCCTATGAGTTTAACTAACGTTGCACCGGAGCTACCATCTCCGAGTAAGCATTCTTCTCATTTGCAGGATCATAAGGACACCACAGAAGGTCCAAAGGAGTTATCAACCACCCTGAACTACCTGGAAATAATGAGAAGAAAAGCTAGTTCGAGCTCTAGGCATGCAGAAACTGAGAAGCATCACATGTGTGACAAGCTGCAACAAATTCCAAAGGTCCTCACGGTTCAAAAAGAAAATATGCCTAGCAAGGAACTTATAACTATTCACTCTAACTCTGCAAAGGCTGGTGAGATGAAACAAACTTTACTCTCTAAACCACATGTGCGTAAGTTTGTCTATAGAGAAACTCTTTTGAGCTTTACTAACCTTGCACCGGTGCTGCCGAGTGAGATGATGTATCTTTTGCAAAATCATAAGAACGTGTTTTCAGTGGATGACCCCATTGGACTACCACCCATCTGTGATGCATCTCATAACCACATTTGGAGACCTGGACACTATCTAGGACGTTCAAGACTCTTACCCCATGAGATTTGGACCTCTTCACTTCACATGTTCTCCGTAGAACCTAAAATGGATTTTTCATCATTTTGTTCATTCCAAAATTATCAATGGCGACCAGGAGCGTTCTCATTGTTCAAATTAACCTCTAGAGTGGAAAGCATTCTCACCAGCAATTTTCTGATCAAAAAAGAGCCCCCGGATCCAAGACCGCTTTCATTTACCGAGATAATTTCGAGCACCGAACACTCCAAGGATCTTATTCAGGTAAGTATTTATTTTTCTCGATTTGTTTCTCATGATTTAAGGGCTGTGAGTATGAATATATTATCTCCAGAAATCATTGAGAAAAAATTAGGTTTATTCGAAGATTATTCGGAACATAAATCTTGTCTTAGGATGCAAGAAAAAGAAGGACTTGACAAGAATAATGCTTTGATACAATCTGATACATGTTTTCCTGTTTATTGTGAGTCCATGACTGTTATAATATGCTTGCTCTTTGCCAAAAGTGTTGACAACTTTTCAGGAACAAAAGAGGAGCCACCGGACTTAATAGTTATCTCATCAAGTTGTTTTGCGAGGACTGGAATCGGAGATGTTTTCATGCAGCTTAAGAAAACCATTGATTATTTTAGGATGATCTTTGAGGTCAAACAGATTTGAGGACAAATCCTTTTCAACTGGGGGAGGATGATGTGATCCTAGGAAGCACTAAGGAGCTGGAAGAGGAAATGGAAGCTTATGAAGATGAGGAAATCCAACAAGGAGCAAAGGATGCATTGGAACAGCTTGAACCGGAGCAGCTTGTAGCCGAGGAAGCTAAGAAGAAATGGATTAGCTCAACAACCACGTTTGATCCAGGAATACTAAGAGGATCTCTTGAACTTTGGAGGTTGTATCAGGTCCACATTGGTCATGATACACGTTCGAGAAAGCTAGTGCATGGCCATATGATCTACTTGCACTCTTTTTCCCTTATCTCGGTTTTGTCCCATTGGGTTTTCCGAGTAAGGTTTTTAATGAGGCTTGTGGTTCATATGTTCATCTTTGCCATGGTCTAGTTCTGATCCATCAAGGCCCATTTATATGATATTTTGGGCCCCATCTATCTCTTATCTTTCTATCTTATTTTGAATTCAAACTGTCTTCTAATGTTGCATGGTCTGAGTGTTGTTTACCGAGGCATGTCTCGTAAACACACACTCTTTATTTCGTCTTCTCCTTCTAATCTCGCCTCCTTCTCTTTATATTGAGGCTGAGACTCCATTGTACTCTTATCAAACTTTTATTCTAAAACTCTTATTCTTGTTTGATCATTTCTTGCTCAAAGTGTCGGGTCTTCATTCCTTCACACCGAGCAACCCGATAGTCTTAGAGTCTGTCACAACTCTTAAGAAGTATCACTTCGATTCACCTCTTGTTTATCACGTCCAGAGTCCTTACTCACGTACCGAACAAGTCTGAAAGTCTAAAGGTTCATCATCACCTTTAGAAGTTTCGCATCGATCCATAAAACCCATCAGACCATACTCGCCGTTTTCACATCATTTCATCACTTCTGCATTACTAATCTCATCCCTCCGACCATCACAACCTCTTGGAGAGCATTCAGGGACTTGATCCTCATCTAGGATCACATCAAGTGGTATCAGAGCAGACTCCATCTCAGGTTGTGTCTTTTCAAATCGATTATACCCTTTCATATTCTTCATAACCTTTGAATCGATTTATCTGTTGATTGTCGGAATTTTCATAAATCTTTGGTAATAGATAAAATCGTGAAATCAGTTTTCAAAGAACATATTTTGAGTCTAGTTATTGTTAAAATTGATTTCGGAATTTTTGGACACGTTTTGATATTTTATTCTGACCGGTCATCTTCACATGTTCTTCGCGAAGGGTTTTCCGTCGATTTTCAGTGCAGGAATTTTCAAAACTTGGTTTTAATCACTAAAAATACTAGATCGGTTGGATCTGCTTCGGTTTTGAGTCTAGGTTATAGAAAAATTGTTTTTAAAAATTTTGGATTTGATTTGGTTGACGAATTCAATCGATTGTTGAAAGGTGTCGATTTGGTTCCTCGCTGGATCGCTTATGTGTGGCACAGTTTGATTTCGATTTCTTTGCATGATCTGTTTGGTTTGTTTCCTTTGAACTATTTACTGGGTTAGCTGTGTTTGTTTTTCAGGTACAGCAATGTCTAATCACAAAGGAGAGGATATGTTCTACACAAGGTGCCATGTTCAAAGCAAGATATGCAGCCTCAAGATTGATGAAAAGAGTCCTAACAACGTTGCAAGTGAATATATGGTCAAGAAGCTTGGACTGACAGTGAAGGAGCACCCATGGCTCGATGAAGATTACAGATTAAGAGTGAGCCACCAAGTGAAGATTTCCATAACCATTGGAAAGTATGAAGACGTAGATTCTGTGTGATGTTCAACCAATGGAAACCTGTCACATCCTTCTTGGAAAATCATGGCAGAATGAGCGAAGAGCAATCTATGATGGTCACAAGAACCGATATTCATTCAAGTATAAAAGAGGCAAGATCCATCTGGTTTCAATGCCACCACATGAGATTCAAGAAGATCAGCTCATCGTAAAGCAAAGAGTAAGACAGTTTGTAAGTGAATCTCTAAACTCTCTTCCTCCAAAAGAAAAGATTCTTGCGATTGATAAAGAAACTCCTATGAGTTTAACTAACGTTGCACCGGAGCTACCATCTCCGAGTAAGCATTCTTCTCATTTGCAGGATCATAAGGACACCACAGAAGGTCCAAAGGAGTTATCAACCACCCTGAACTACCTGGAAATAATGAGAAGAAAAGCTAGTTCGAGCTCTAGGCATGCAGAAACTGAGAAGCATCACATGTGTGACAAGCTGCAACAAATTCCAAAGGTCCTCACGGTTCAAAAAGAAAATATGCCTAGCAAGGAACTTATAACTATTCACTCTAACTCTGCAAAGGCTGGTGAGATGAAACAAACTTTACTCTCTAAACCACATGTGCGTAAGTTTGTCTATAGAGAAACTCTTTTGAGCTTTACTAACCTTGCACCGGTGCTGCCGAGTGAGATATCTTGTAATTTTCAGGATTTCAGAAGTGTCGTTCAAAAAGAAGAATCTCGTGACTTGTTACTTCCAGTCCGTGACACAGAACGACCAGAACTTCATTCACAAATTCATATCCAAGGAGAAGTACTCACTCTGCTAAGAACTTCATCAATGGATGCAGGAAGTGTCAATAACACCTTGATGATCAAAGAAAGAATTTTCCCATTGATCCGTCGAGAGGAGCATCAGATCGTATTTGATCCAGAATCCCTATTTAAAATTTTTCCTCATGGCATCCGAAACAAACAAGGTAAGGAAATTATTGTGGTTGATGCAATAATTCCAAGGTATGCAATTCTTTCTATTTTTGATGATAATTTGCTAGATATGTTTCAATCTAGTGAGAAATTTATCCTTGGACAGTTCTTTAAACGAAAAGGTTTCCTATTTGATAAACATGAAACGTGGTACTTTTGTTACTCCTTGATTAATTGTGTTTTGAGGAGTATTGATAAATTCACTACTGCTGCTACTACTTCGAATGATGCTGAACTATTCTTTGGAGAGATTGTTTACTATGATAGCTGTCTGAATTTTAATAAACACTTAGATGATCATGCTGAACATGTGAATTTTATTTTAGATGATCTAAGTAATAAAATGTTTGCTGAAACAGAGAAGTTTGCATTTGATGTGTTTGATCTTGTGTTCCAAGTTATTGTTGTGAAAGCACAGGGTATACAGGACAAAGAGTTGCACCTTCATTCACCAAAATTATTGCTCTTCCATGTTTGGCTTAAAAAGATCTTTGTTCAAGCTGATCTTGAACTGATGAAGTATTTAAACGAGCAGCACGCAAAGAAAAGGCAATGCCAACTGATCTTTAACCCTGGTGGAATTTTTAGGATTCAAATGAAGAGAGGACGTTTTCCAGCCCACACAAAGATCAATGCCTACAAAACCTGCTCGCAAGGTAAGTACAACGTAAGTTCAAGCTTCAATATAACTGATCTAGTTCCTTTTTGCGCAGATGAAACGGATTTGAGGTCAAATCCTTCTCAAGTGGGAGAGGATGATGAGATCCTAACCAGCAGCCTGTTTGAGGGAGCTAAGGAGATAGAGGAGCAGCTTGAACCAGAGCTTAAGGGAGCTAAGGAGATAGAGGAGCAGCTTGAACCAGAGCTTAAGGGAGCTAAGGAGATAGAGGAGCAGCTTGAACCAGAGCTTAAGGAAGCTAAAGAAGAAGCCACAAAGCAACATGAACTCGAGGAAGCCAACGACAAAGATCTACATGTGCCCCTTGGTCCGATGACTCGATCAAAGCAAGCAAGATTCCATCAAGCATTCTACAATCTCTTACACCATATCCAGGGCCGACTTGAGTGTGCTAATCCAGTCACCTTGATTGTGATTCACGCCACTTAAGCATTCATCAAGAGAGGTGTGTGGACTTGTACTTTTTTTCCTCCTCTTGGTTTTATCCCAATGGGTTTTCCAAGAGAGGTTTTTAATGAGGCCAGCCCACACACTCTTTATCATTTCCTCTTGATGAAACCAAGCCCACTCCATTCACTCAATATTCTCGCCAAAATGAAGCTGAAGAGTTACTTGTTTTTAATCTTTGTACACTTAATGATCAGCTTTGATTCATTAAGTCTTTTCTATTTCCTATGCATTTTAGTTCTAAGTATCTGAACCCTATAAGTACTTGTATTCTCTTTCTCTTCAGATTTATCAAACCTTTCTTATTCTCAATCTTTTGAAACTGTTTGATCATGTTTGATTAGTGTATTCGGAAATCTCCTTGCACTACAAACACCCCTGATAGTCTAAGAGTGATTCCGCAACTCTTAGAAGTTTCATTCAATCCATTTTCATGGTTACTCATCCATCTGAACCGATCTGTTCCCCTTCTTACTCGCCAAACATCATCAAACCGGCACATCGGAGGGTTTCCTTGTTTCAACGACTTCACCTATCATTTGGAGGACATTCAGGGACGTGATCCTCCCCCAGGATCACATCAAGTAACCACATGACGGGAGATCGACGATATTTTGACAAGATTGATGGTTCTATTACAGGAAAAGTTAGATTTGGTGATGACTCATGCATTGCAATAAGAGGAAAAGGCTCAATCTCCTTCATCGATATGAATGGTAAACCGAGGATAATGGCTGATGTTTATTTCATTCCAGATTTGAAGACTAATATCATTAGCTTAGGTCAAGCTACTGAGTCAGGGTGTGACATAAGGATGAAGGGAGGATACTTAACTATGCATGATTCCGACGGAAAGCTACTTGTCAAAGCGGAACGATCTAAAAATCGATTATACAAGGTACATACGGGAATAAGAGACTCGGCATACTTACACCTATCAACGATCAGTGAGAGCAGTAGATGGCACGCTAGGATGGGGCACATAAACTTTGAAACAATAAAGTTGATGATTCAAAAGGAGCTCGTTCAAGGAGTATCGCATGTTGACATACAAAAGGAATTATGTGGATCTTGTTTACTTGGGAAACAAACAAGACAAGTTTTTCCTCAAGCCACTTCTTATAGAGTAGCTCAAGCACTTGAACTTATACATGGAGATCTTTGTGGCCCCATAACACCAAGTACGATCGCTGGAAACAAGTATGTGTTTGTTCTTATCTATGATCACACTAGGTACATGTGGACAATGTTACTAAAGGAAAAAGGAGATGCATTTAACAAGTTTAAAAATTTTAAACTTTCTGTGGAGCAAGACTTAGGGACGCAGATAAAGATGTTTCGAACCGATAGAGGAGGAGAGTTCTTATCACAAGAATTCAATATTTTCTGTGAGACTCATGGGATTAAACGACATCTTACCGCGCCTTATACTCCACAAAAAAACGGTGTGGTCAAAAGACGGAACAAGACATTCATGGAGATGACACGAAGCTTGTTAAAGCATATGCACATTCCAAATTACTTGTGGGGAGAAGCAATACGCCACTCGACCTATCTTTTGAATAGAACAGCTACAAGAGCTCTTAAGGACTTAACACCGTACAAAGCCTTGCGGAAGAAGACACCAAATATCAATCATCTTTGAATATTTAGGTGTATTTGCTATGCAAAAATCGACAAGCCACACCTAAAGAAGTTGGATAACAGATCACGTATATTGGTTCATCTCGGAACATAACCAAGTTCAAAGGCATATCGTCTACTTGACCCGCAAAACCGGAAAATAGTGGTAAGTAGAGATGTGGTATTCGATGAAACTAAAGGATGGAACTGGAGTTATAATGGCACTGAAAAAGATAGTAGTGGAAGTTTCAGCATTGCCCTTGGAGAAAACGGAGACATCGAAGATCAAGGGCAAGATGGAGACGCTGAAACAGAGCAGCAAAACATATATAATATTGAAGAACTTGACGAAGGAGAAAGTGACACCGAGATAGCTGTTACTCACGATCAGGCAACAGGGCAAGAACAGGGGACTGCACCGCCGGTTCTAAGAAAATCCCAAAGACAGAGCAACCCACCGAAATACCTTGAGGACTACGCCCTAATTACTGAAATAGAGGCAGAGTTGCTGCTACTAATGTTAAACGATGAGCCCAGAAACTTCGGAGAAGCAAAAGAGTCAAAAGAGTGGACAGATGCTTGCAAAGACGAGATGTTTTCTATTGAGAAAAATCACACTTGGGATCTTGTTGACTTACCATCTGAGGCGAAACCGATTGGGTTAAAATGGGTCTTCAAACTAAAACAAAATTCTGATGGAAGTATCAATAAACATAAGGCTCGACTTGTTGCTAAAGGATATGTGCAGCGTTATGGAATTAATTTTGAAGAAGTCTTCGCTCCAGTAGCTCGTATTGAAACAATAAGACTTCTCATTAATCTTGCAGCAGCAAACGGTTGGGAAATACACCATCTAGATGTCAAAACAGCGTTTCTTCATGGGGAGTTAAAAGAAACCGTGTACGTTACTCAACCGGAAGGGTTTGAAGAGAAAGGAAGCGAAGATAAAGTTTACAAACTCAACAAAGCGCTGTACAGATTAAGACAAGCTCCAAGAGCATGGAACAACAAGTTGAATCAGATTCTTATGGAACTTCAATTCAAGAAATGCTCAAAAGAACCATCTGTCTATCGGAAGGAAGTAGGCGAAAACCTCCTTGTTATTGCAGTATACGTCGATGATCTATTCATAACCGGAACAAGCCTAAACATCATTGATATTTTCAAGAAAGAGATGGCATCAAAGTTTGATATGAGCGATCTTGGAAGGTTGACATATTATCTAGGAATTGAAGTGATTAAAACCGAGGAAGGGATAGCACTAAATCAGAGACAATATGCATTGAAAACCCGGTGCACACGCCAATGGAAGCAGGTCTCAAACTTTCAAAGTCCGAGAAAGAGAAGGAGATAGACGCCACACTATACAGGAGAAATGTTGGCTGTCTACGCTATCTACTCCATACTAGACCCGATTTCTCCTATTGTGTTGGAGTTTTGAGCCGTTACATGCAGAGCCCTAGAGAATCTCATGGAGTTGCGATGAAACAATGTCTTAGGTACTTACGAGGAACCACCACTCTTGGCCTAACGTTTCAGCGGGCAATGACGAAGATACCAAAGCTTATATGCTACAGTGATAGTAGCTATAACGTTGATCCGGACGATGGAAAGAGCACAACGGGACATATATTCTACCTTGGTGAAAGTCCAATCACTTGGTGCTCACAAAAACAAGATACTGTGGCATTATCTTCATGTGAGGCTGAATTTATGGCAGGTACTGAAGCTGCAAAACAAGCAATTTTGCTTTAAGATCTTCTAAGTGAAGTATTGGCACAACCAAGCGAAAGAGTGATTATCCGAATCGATAACAGATCAGCCATTGCTCTTACCAAGAATCCGGTTTTCCATGGTCGAAGTAAACACATTCACACAAGGTACCATTTCATAAGAGAGTGTGTTGAGAATGGACAAGTGGAAGTGGAGCACGTACCCGGGAATGAACAAAAGGCTGATATTCTGACGAAGGCACTAGGAAGAGTCAAGTTTAAAGAGATGAGGGACTTAATCGGAATGCAAGAGTTGGCTGAAAGTGATTTCAAGCTTAGGAGGGAGATTGTTGGATTAAGCTTGAAGAAGTAACTTGCGGGACAAGAAACTAATCCTACCAAATTATGGTTTAAGAGATTTGGATTAGATTGAATATTATATTTAGGAGTTATCTAAATATTGATGAGAGATTATCTAATTCAAATAGAAATAGGATTAGTCTATGGTTTATTATAAAAGCACTTGTTGAGATGTGACAAGGCTTAAGAGGTTGAGAGCTTTAGTTTTTGAGCAAGTTTTCTAAAGCTAATAAAGAGAGTAATTCTTTATCAATCTTTGTGTGTTCTTAAACCGTTATAATCACTTTATATTCTAGTTGTAGAAATTGTGGAGTTTTACTTTTAATATTCTGGTTGATGAGTTGACAAAAAATACCATGAATCTAATACGTTACATACTTTATTATAATAATTTTTAATAAAAAAACTTGTATTCTTAAACTCAAGAAAACTTTCTAATCGAATCCCCTGTTACGTTGAATACTTTCTAGTGTATTTAGTGATGCCATTTACCAACGAGATGGGGATTTTTCCTCCCACATTGATCTTAACGCATAGTTTATATCACTGATGCTTACATCCTTTGAATATATTGCATATGATCAAATCCCTTTGGCTTCAGGTTCAAAATGATCCCCAAGAGCTCCTCTTAATCAAAAACAAGACAGGCTCTGAGTTATTTAGGGCCCTAACCAAACTAGAAAATGTGGCCTCTTCTTTCATTTTATAAAACATATTCAAACGAATTTAGTAAAAATGATTTTTTATAGCTTTTTTTTGTCGTCAATGATTTTTGATTGCTTTTATTTATAAATTAAGTATAAACATGAATAATATAATTATAAATTAAATATTGTTTAAAAATAATACCAAGGACTCATTAGAAAAAAAAAGAAAAATTCGTGCATGAAAAAAAGAAAGAAAGGAAGTAGACCATAATGACAAAAAAAATCGTAAGTTTTTTGTTTATTTTAACTAAAAAAAATTATTAATTACTTGGAATCCACTTGAACTCAATTTATTTATGTTTGTAATTTATCTTTTCCTCTAATAGTTAAAATTTACATTAAAAATATATATATATATATATATATAAATTTTTTTTTAAATGGGGGAGGGCCTAGCAATTGTTTCTTGTGGCATTGTCCAACCCGGCCCTGCAAAGCAATCCCTTCTCGAGTCTCTAACCAAGCACGTTAATGCAAATCACGAATACGAGTAAGCATTGTTCTATTACGAGTTTCGCATATCAAAAAAAGTCAAAAACAAAAGGAGTTAATACCACCATCTTAGCTCTCATCCCAAAGAAGAAAGACGTAAAGGAGATGAAGGATTACTGTCCTATCTCTTGTTGTAATGTCAAAGCTCATTGCTAACAGACTCAATGTTATCCTACCAGATTTCATCTCGCCTAACCAGTCCGCATTTGTCAAAGATCGCTTGTTAATGGAAAATGTCGTCTTGGCATCAGAAGTGGTAAAAGATTATCACAAGGTAACCATATCATCTCGTAGTGCAATAACGATTGACATTTCGAAAGCTTTTGATTCAGTTCAATGGTCTTTCCTCATAGCCACCCTATCGACTTTAAACCTCCCACATCAATTCATCAAATGGAATGAGCTTTTTATTACTACAACCTCTTTTTCAGTCCAAGTAAATGGGGAACTGTCTGGCTTATTTCGCAGTGCAAGGGGTCTCCGGCAAGGCTGCTCCTTATCTCCATACTTGTTTGTTATATGTATGCATGTTCTGTCAAAAATGCTTGACAAGGCTGCTTTGGACAACAGCATCGGCTACCACCCTCGCTGTCAGAATCTCAAACTTATCCATTTGTGCTTTGCAGATGACTTATTGGTGTTTACAGATGGAAAACAACTATCTATAGAGGGCATTCTTAAAATTTTTGAAAATTTTTGCAGAGTTCTCTGGTTTGAAGATAAGTCTTGAGAAATCGACATTATACATGGCAGGAGTCAAAGAAAGAGATAATTCTGCATACCTTCCCTTTTGAATCTGGTACTTTACCTGTTAGACCATCTTTAGTGGCCATCCTCTTATTGGGGCTTTTAAGATAAATTAATATAAATTTTTAAGACACCATGTCTAAAGAGTCTATGGCAAGACACAAATATTTAGAATTCAAAGACACTCTCCTCTTTTTACTCAAATTTTATATTTAAAGACACCCATCATTTTAACCGATGAAAGTACTCTTAGATATCTTGGCTTACCGCTCTTAACAAGGAGAATGAAAACAAGTGACTACACCCCACTTCTAGAACGGATTCGTGAGAGGATAGGCAGCTGGACAGCAAGACATTTATCTTTTGCTGGTCGTTTACAACTCGTGAGCTCGGTAATTCATAGTCTCACAAACTTTTGGATGTCAGCCTTTCGATTACCAAGTGCATGTATTAAAGAGATAGACAGTTTGTGTTCTGCATTCCTATGGTCTGGTCCTGATCTAAACACCAAAAAAGCAAAAGTGGCATGGAGTGATGTATGTACACCTAAGGAAGAGGGACGTCTCGGGTTAAGATCTTTATAAGAGGCAAATAAGGTCAGTTGTTTAAAACTCATTTGGTGAATACTAGCTACAAACTCTCTTTGGGTTCAATGGCTTCAGTTATACTTGTTCCAGAAAGGCTCTTTTTGGTGGATTAAAGAGACTTCATCACTCGGATCCTGGATGTGGAAGAAACTCCTAAAATACCGAACTCTAGCTTCAGACTTTGTAAAATATGAGGTGCATAATGGGAGAAGTGTATCTTTTTGCATAAAAATTGGTCACATCTGGGAATTTTGATCAATATCGCAGGACAGAGAGGATGTATTGATATGGGGATTTCTACTCATGCAACTGTGGCTGAAGCGGTAAGTTCTCATAGAAGAAGATGACACAGGCTGGACCATTTCAATACAATAGAAGTCACTCTAGAAGGAATCCTTAGTAAGGGTTTGGTTGAGGATGAAGACAAAGTACTCTGGAAGGGTAAAAGTGATCGATTCAGAGCCACATTCAGCACAAAGGTGACTTGGGAAGCTACATGGGACAGTAAGGTAAAGGTGGAGTGGTATAAAGGCATATTTTTCTCTCATGCCATTCCTAAATATTCTTTCATAGAATGGCTTACAATAAGAAATCGATTGACAGCAAGGGATAGGATGCTAAGTTGGAATGTGGGAGCCAATCCCTCTTGTGTGTGTTGTCAGGACCCCTTGTAAAATCGCAACCACCTGTTCTTCACCTGTCTATATTCAAAAGAGGTATGGTCTGGTCTCACCAATAAGCTGCTAGAGAGGCGGTTTTCAACTGATTGGGAAACGGTACTAATGCTCCTTATGGACATGTTGATGGAAAATGAACGACTCTTCTTGATAAGATACATATTTCAGCTTAAAATCCATTCCATTTGGAATGAACAAAACAGTAGAAGACACGGCAAAATTCCACTTCCACTAAACCAATTGATCAATAGGCTAGATAAACAAGTTCGAAACCGGCTATCATCTATCCGAGAACAAGGAGATAGAAGATATGATGGTTGTATGGCAGTGTGATTTGCATCAAGATAAAAACGAAATACTCTCTATATTTTTGTTTTGAATTTAAGTTTCTTCTAACCGTTTTACATAAAATATTGCACTTGTTGTAAGAAAAAGGGTTTTGCGAATAAATTTTACATTTTATTAAAAAAGTAAAAAAAAAATTGTGTTGAGTGCCTCGTTTTTTCTTTAGGAATCACACAAGCTAAAAGTTAATGACAATTGTTTACTTATTTTCTTTAGTGTGCCAGAAGTGATTGCATTGCCCATAACTGGAGTTGAAAATGAGACTGTAACATGTCATCCAAAACTGACTGTAACATGTTATGTTCTTTTTTAAGCTACAGAATCAGTAACTGGAAGCTGAGATAGTTGTGTCTCCTGTGACTCCTGATCCTGAGCCTTGTTCTCTGATTTAATCTGTCCGTAGAAGTAAGAGATGAATCCCCAGAGGGATAGAACCAAAGAGACACCTTTCTCCGCCTGAAACTTCTCCCTGAAGCTAAGGACGGCCAAGACCTCTGTCACCGGAAGCAGAGCACTGACGAGGATTCCAGAGACCAGAGACGATGCACAGAAGATCATCCCAATAGCTCCCAAGAAAAACCCTTGCCAGATTATGGCCGTGGACACAACCACCACATAGTAATTAACATCTACCTTAAAATCTCTTGCTTCTCTTGCTATCATCTGCAAATTAACATCATCTTTCTTTTTTTAAGAATTTCCATCAACAAATTCAAAGATCCCTAAAAAGGATAAAATGCAATCTTTCTTCACAAATAAGATTCAAGAATCTTTTTATAGCATACCATTTGTATCTTCACAAACAAGATTCAAGAATCTTTCTTTTAGATCAAGAAAGTCAAAGATCCCAATTCTTGATTCTCAAATCCTACTCTCACAGAAACCAAATGGTATGAAAACAAAAGAAGCATATATTCCCTTGAAATCTCCAGCTGCTAGCATCCCTACGAGGCAGACACAAGTAGCGACAGAGCACAAGACTATCTGAATCTCGAGCACGAGCGTGTAGGTGATTTGTTGACGAGCTTTCTTGTAAGTGAGCTCCACAAGCGGCAATATAAACCCGTAGAGCAGAGCTGCAGCAACGGTCATGAGGAACCCAACAACATACTCCTTATGGGTCTCTTTAGAAAGCTTGTCATCATTGGTGTGAAGGGCAAGAATACCGGCGCCAAGAGTAATCAAAAGTACGGCGTTTATAGTGAAAGGTGTAAAACTTTGCTTCACCATGAAAAAGGCGAAGAGAGCAGTAAAGACTAATTGAGAAGAGATGACCAGAGCCGAAGTTGAAACGGGAAGATAAGCTAATCCATAAGCGAATAGGTAATTATCAAAGCCAGTGAGCAGACCGATGACAATAGAGGCCATGAACAGATGAGGTTTTATGAGAAACAATGGAGTCTTTTCTTCTTCTTCTTCTTCTTCTTCTTCTTCTTCTTCACGGCAGCGACTACGACGGCGGAGGTAGGAGAAGAGAAGAGGGAAGAGGATTATGGGACAACCTGAGGTTTGGAGGAAGCTTGAGAACCATATCCTTTTGCCACCATTTCTGAAGTAGAGACGAGTCATTAGAGGGCCTCCACAGTTTCCTATGGCAAGGATTATACAGTTTATGATTACAAGAGCGGTCTTCATCTTCATCTTCATCATCTTGTTGCTCATAAAAGCTAATCCAATTACATGTGTTTGTTTTAGTTACATCATGTGGTCTTTGAGTTAATAGACATCGCATATAAGAAGAACAATAACCGACTATAGTCTATGGTGAACGAATGGATTCATGAATACTTAGCATCAAGATCGAGAGTTTTTTTTTTCTTTTTTGAAAAGTGTTAAAATTATTATAAATAAAAATCAAAAATATCTTACAAATTTATTTGTCTTAAAGAACCTTTTCATCACTGGTTTTATCAGTCGCTTTA
>CM051374.1:17743024-17818024 GCA_028015245.1 Cardamine occulta
TCAAATCATTCGTTTAAAATTAAACAATCATTAAAATTTGACAATCCATTTGATTGTGTAAAGTAGTTTTCACAATGTTTATTGCAGAGGATCATATCTTTGGACTAAAGTTTGGTGGTAGTCTGGTAGATACATGTAAAATCAAAACTAAGTCTTAAAAGTGATAAATATGAAAATATAAAATATTTTTCTTTGTTTTCATCATCGCAACATGTAAGTCTTAAAATTATCAAATTTTTATTTTTCAGATATTGTCGATATAGAAACCAAATTGATGTCAAAAAGATATATGCTCCACGAGACAAGTTTTTTGGATAAACTTCAGATAAATTTAGAAGTTTTGACTGCACAAACTCGTTGAATGAATCAGTAAGGCCCAACAAAATATTTACTTCAGCAAAAGATTCAAAGCGGTCATTAAACTAAATTTGTATATTCAATATAGTGTAACAACATTAATTCATTTGATAATGATGTAAGTTTATTATGTTTTTGTTTTAATTCTTCTTCTATAATGAACAAAAATCGATGTGAAAATTTTTGTGAATCACAAATAAATTCCGAGGCTAGGTTCATCCTATATTTTGATGATATCTATAATTAATAAATAACAAAATAACAATCGACGCTTTCTATGACCAAACTGATAAAGTTGCAGAAGAGAAAAGACGAAACACTAGTCTTTGGCAACTGTCGTAAAGAGATATACAAAAGATTTGTCTCATACAGTTCTTACTTCTTAATTCTTATAGTTTATACTTGAGACCTTTATACTTTATAGTTTAGAAGATAGGTTTCGGAGACTCTTTGGCATAATCCCAATAGGCGCACTTACGATTTTTGGTCTTTATTTCCAATATAACTTTTTTCATTTGAAACTAGAAGTCCTTTGTGTCTTTGTTAGAATCCTTCTCGTAGTAGCTCTGCGCCTGTTTGTGACATGTGTCTCCTTGCATTCTGATGATTTTTTTTTTGTTTCGACGCTTTTTTTTGGTAACTTTATAACAATTTTTTTGGTAACAAGGCTTTGTGGGATATAAAAACTCATAATGGACTTTGGCCACAAAACAAAATTACTCTTGACATTTTGAAAGAAAATACACTACCACTACCATTTCTTTTCTCTTTTTTGGTGATAATAACTTTTCTTTTTCTCCGTAATTGAAGGTTACTTAATTAGGCACGAGTAAGCGAATAATCTCATGTCTTACGTATCTACAGTTTCACCTTTTGACATGTTAATTTCCTAATTTTTGTTTCTCATAATTAATTCGTTAGGTTTCTAAAAAAAATTATAATAGCCAGTGCAGATCCCTGTCACGGTCACTCACGGACACGGGCTTATGCTTGAAACGAACCGGACAAAATCATCCTTGATTTTGCAAACCGGTTAGCCTGCAGACTCATCCGGTATAAAGCTTTGATTTGATTTGAATAATTGAATCCGAATTTTACAGTAAACTTACGTTTCTCATGAATCTTACAACTTCCAATGAACACCAAAGTGGCAGCGAACTCTGCTGCTTACGAAGCAATAGTTCAAGCTGGTCCTCATGTAAAGCAACTTCAACAAGTTCATGCTCACCTCATTGTCACTGGCTATGGTCGTAGCCGTAGTCTCTTGACAAAGCTCATCACTTTGGCTTGTTCTACTCGAGCCATCGCTTATACACACCTTCTCTTCCTTTCTGTCCCTTCTCCCGATGATTTCCTCTTCAATTCAATCATCAAATCGACCTCAAAGTTACGTCTTCCCTTGCATTGCGTTGCTTACTACCGTCGTATGTTATCTTCTAACGTTTCTCCGACTAACTACACTTTCACCTCCGTTATCAAGTCCTGCGCCGATCTCTCTGCCTTGAGAATCGGAAAAGGAGTTCACTGTCATGCGGTGGTTTCTGGGTTTGGCTTGGATACTTATGTTCAGGCTGCTTTCGTGACGTTTTATTCAAAATGTGGTGATATGGGAGCCGCACGCCATGTGTTCGATAGAATGCCTGAGAAGTCTATTGTAGCTTGGAATTCGTTGGTTTCTGGGTTTGAGCAAAATGGGTTGGTGGAAGAAGCTATTCGGGTGTTTTATCAGATGCGAGAGTCAGGGTTGGAACCAGATTCAGCGACATTTGTGAGTGTTCTCTCGGCTTGTGCACAAACTGGTGCAATTAGTTTAGGCTCTTGGGTGCATCAGTACATTGTCTGTGAAGGTCTTGACTTGAATGTTAAACTCGGTACTGCGTTGATCAACTTGTATTCTAGGTGTGGTGATGTTGGAAAGGCCCGGGAAGTGTTTGACAAGATGAAGGAAACTAATGTGGCTTCTTGGACAGCAATGATCTCTGCTTATGGTACTCATGGATATGGCAAAGAAGCAGTAGAACTTTTTAATAAAATGGAGGATAATTACGGTCCAATCCCTAATAATGTAACATTTGTTGCTGTTTTATCAGCTTGTGCTCATGCTGGCCTTGTAGAGGAAGGACGTTCGGTCTACAAGAGAATGACCGAGAGTTATAGATTGATCCCAGGAGTGGAACATCATGTTTGTATGGTAGATATGCTTGGGCGAGCTGGATTTTTAGAGGAAGCTTATAGATTCATACATCAACTTGATGCTACAGGGAAAGCAACTGATCCAGCGTTGTGGACAGCGATGCTTGGAGCTTGTAAGATGCACAGGAACTATGATCTCGGTGTACATATCGCCAAGCGTCTCATAGCCCTTGAGCCGGAAAATCCTGGCCATCATGTCATGCTCTCAAATATCTATGCCTTGAGTGGCAAAACAGATGAAGTATCACACATAAGAGATGGAATGATAAGGAGTAATCTTAGAAAACAGGTCGGCTACAGCGTAATTGAAGTTGAAAACAAGACATATCTGTTTAGCATGGGTGATGAGTCTCATCAGGAGACTGGAGAAATTTATCGGTATCTGGAAACTTTGATGAGCCGGTGCAAGGAAATTGGGTATGCACCAGTTTCTGAAGAAGTGATGCACCAAGTAGAGGAAGAGGAAAAGGAGTTCGCACTTAGATACCACAGCGAGAAGCTTGCTGTAGCATTCGGGTTGTTAAAAACCGTAGATGTAGCCATTACAGTTGTGAAGAATCTGCGCATTTGTGAGGATTGTCATTCTGCTTTCAAGTACATTTCTATTGTATCCAATAGGCAGATCATAGTTCGCGATAAGCTTCGGTTCCACCATTTTCAAAATGGCTCTTGTTCATGTTTGGACTATTGGTAAGGACAAAATATACAAACACGTTTTTCATTTTTATTACAAAATATGATTACATAGGTCTTGCAAAACTAGAAGCCTTTGGTATTATACAAGATGAGATATTATACAAGATGAGCCTATTTTACAGCAGTTTTATTCTCACACGTTGAAGTGCAAAACATACTATACATAGGGAAGGAATTACCAACCTCGCAAACCGATATTACACAGCAGTTATTGGATTTTAGGGAGATGTTATGACATCAGAACATTACCGACCTTTATAATTCCAGTTCAATCCGCTTGGCCGCAATCAACTCCAATCTCTGAGAATGCTTCTACAAGTTTTGGATAGAGTTTGGAGAGCATGATCTTGAAACCGGTGGAATTTGTGGTTGAGCTTTCGTGCAGGTTCGCTGATGATCCTACAGGGACACCTTCCATATAAGACTTGCACGCAGCCAAAACATGCTGGGCCCGGTGTGTAAAGTGGTCCTTCACAAGCACCTCAAAATGCTACAATGCAACATCACAGAGTTGATCAAAAAGGTCTTCTGGTAATTTTCATTTCGTGTTGAATTGTTGGAACAGAAGCATACCTTTGGAGGCTTGCGGAGCAATGAGATCATGGATTTGCAAGTGATGAGAAATGCATTCTCATTGTAACTCACTGAGTTTTTCTCTCCCTCAGCTCGACCCAATTGCTTATCGTATCCAGCTTCGTTGAAGTAAGGCTTCTCATTCAGAACAAGAGCCTGAAATGAAAGAAGAACTTGAAGGATGGAGGAGCTCCCTGGGTTCCATACTTCAGTGCCAGAGCCATTCCATGTATTCAGCAAACTCAGGCAGACTTTTCCTGACTCGTACAAGTTAGGATTCAGTCGCATCCCACCTGAATGATAATGTACCATCTGTATTCATAGAAGGAAGAAAAAAAAAAAAAAATGTCATTTGTTTTAGTCCACAACACTTTTGAACAACAACAATTGCATCTTTAGACCACATGATAGTTCTAAGGATCAAACTTGGCAAGAAACAGAAGTCTGACTGGTCTCCAGGAAACACATTTAAAGCGAGAGCGAGCGATAGATAAGCTAAAGCAGTGAAACTTACAGGTGGCTCATGAGGATATTGAGGTGGAAACAGTATGTCGAAAAAGAAAAGCCCATCATGGTATGGTGTTCCAGGGGCACCAACTAGGGCTGCCCGAAGAAGGTCCATCCTTTCTTCATACGCACGCACATATATTGTGTCTGTTCATCAAAAAAAAAAAGAAAACATTCAGTGATTTATATTCCAACACAACATCAGAACATGCAATAACCATGAAACAGGTGTGGCATGGCCAGGAAATTAAACAGAGAAAAAATAAATAGAAAGAGTAAGAACTAACTGGGAAGATTAGCTTCCAAATTGCTCCATTCTTGCTGGACTTTCTTCACCCAACTCTTTGTGACCTATGAGAGATGAAAAGGAAAATATGTAATCTAGCTGATGTCAGACTGTTAAGTATTGGTCTCAAGAGTCATACCTGAGATTGTGCCACCCCTTTCCCAGAGGAAAGGAAATGATGGTCCGAGCAGTCATTAACCATATCAAACTGTCTGAATCTCACTAGTTCCCTGCTGTTTTCTAGAAAAGTTGAATCCAGTGTCTTGTTAATTTCTTTTCCTTCTTCTATAGCTAAGTTGACCATCATGGTCATACCCACTCCACCTGATTTTGATTCAGAAATGTCATCTGATTCTGTTTCTTCTTGAAAAAGCACCTCAGAGTCACTTTGATCTTCAGAATCATTGCAACGTGAATGCGAACTTATAACTGAAGTGGAACCCTTAGAACCGAAAAGGCTTGATGCAAGGTTTGTGATAAAACCAATGGCAGCTTTTGGAAGGAAAAATGAACTACATTCCGGAATGTTCCTGTTGTGGTTCTCACCAACAGTGTAGAGATTCACCAGACCCTGAACATACGGGTATCATATAAGTCACCAAAGATCTAGAAAAAAAAACCGCTACTATGGGAATAAACTGATACATTCCTTGTGGCCCAAAAATTCTAGGACAACCAAATATTGAACTTATAATTTGTATAATGACACATCAGAAAGTTTGAGTTATTAAATTACTGTTTCCCGATTGTTTGAAGATGCTTCATTTGATTGACTAATCTTCTGACTTAGATCTTGGACACTGCCTTCCGAACTTAAAGTCCCAGAGTTGGAAAATTCAGACCTCTCCATCCTCCAAATTTCATATGGAGCAACCTGAAAAACAAATAGTCGAGAGAATTTTTTTTAGCAGCATAAAAACATTACTGCTACTTCAATGGAGTCGATTTTCCAGCATATAAATGCCAAAACTGAGATTTCTTAAAGCAATTGTAAACTGAGATTTCTTAGAGCAATTGACTGAGCACAAAACAAAACTTAGTGAAGGGGACGGGGACTGTACAAGTAAACATTACAGCTTGGTTCACCGGAAAACCAAAAGAACCCAACTAAGTCACACATAATTCAACCATAATAGTAACTAGCAATTTGCATGCAGTATAGTGTTTCTAAGGAAATATAAATAGTATAAGACATACCTTACTAGTAGAACCATTGGCCCATTTCACCTCCACGAAGCCATTTTTGAAACCTGTAACAACACCAATACTTGACAAACAATATGCGCCACTGTAGTCAATCTCTGTAAGTAGGTGTTTCGTCTCTGTAGCGACAATTGGGTCTGCATTTGGATCAGTTTTTCCTTCTGGAAGTACCCTAACAACCACATCGCTGAAACAGAATCCAAAATCAGGGTGCTCAAGCAGTTCATATGCACTGACAATTTCCTCCATCTGCTCTCCAGCACAACCAGTTGCTTCTTTCTCAACCTGTGTTGTCCATTGTACCTTCACAGTTTGTTCCTTTGCATTAACAGCCTTCACAACTCCCCATTTTTTGCTGTTGCAAGTTTCCTTTTCCACAACAAACTGTTCGGGCCAAAAATCATGAGCATTAACAACACCAACAGGAAGCAGCTGCTGGGAGTCAACTCCCAAACTGCAGCTACCATCTTGCCACATAACATCAACCTTCATCTTCGTCTTCGTAATAACAAAAAGCTCATCCGAATGTGAGCTCTGCATATTTCTGTTAAACCCTTTTTGAAATGCCTTATGGTTGACGTTGGGATTGTAGGCAGCCACATTTGGAGTTTGCAGTTCTGCTATATCACAGTGGGAAGAGCTAGGGAGTATGCACCAGTCACCAAGCTGCCAACTTGCATAAGAAACACAAGGTAACAAAGTTAAATTCTCAGGATTCTGCAAAGCTGGAGGCGCAGTTAAATTCTGATCACCCTTCATTACGATGGAGGCAACCCAATCGACATAGACAAGTCCTGCTTCTACAGCACAAACAGTTCCCACAACCTGGTTTTCCCTCCAGCTCCCACATAACCATGTCGTTGATCTGGGAGCATGGGCCAGCTTTACCTGAACTCTCTGCCCTGGGTAGTAAGAATATTGAGAATCCTCTAGCAAATTTGGGGGAATGGCCACAAGTTTATCTTGATCACTTACAAGGACCTCATAGTTGGACCCATCGTCAAGGGTGACAGAGACACGCTCAACTATTTTGTCAACCCTTCCAAGCCAAGGTCCGTTAATCACATAATCACAGAGAGAGATAGAACGCAGCTTTTGAAGCCTCTTGGTATCAACTTCCTTTACGATCTTCCCATGAATACTCTCGAGATTGACAAACATGTTTACGTTGATAACCCTGCCAGTCTGTCCTGATGGTTCAGTTGTAGACCGCACTATGTCACCATACATAAATCCCCTCTCGAACGACAAGAAGTCATCGATTTTGCCAATGGTCTCCTCAAGGTTTGAGAAAATGTTCTGAGCTTGCCCACCATAAGAAAACTCGACTTCTTCGTGTTCACTGCTACCACTGTCGCTGGAGCTGTCCCAATCAGAGTCAGTAAGGGTCATATCCATAGTTTAGATGCCTGCCATGGAATTAGATTTTAGTCAAGTGCTCAAAGAGTAAACAGAAGCAAATGATATAAGAATTTCTAACAGCCAGAAAGATATGAAATATTCTGACCTTAGACAAACTTTGATGAGAAATGGTGTAGCTTTCCTGCAGTCTTGCTTAAAAGATCCAGTTATCTTCTTGATAGGTGTGTGTATCTTTTTCTGGCGTACGATGACTGATACGCACTAACAGCAAAGGTCTGCGGTCCGTGATGTGATCTTCTCGACTAAAGATATAGGAGAGTCAACTGTAAGACTCGGATAATGCCAAAGGAGATTTGCTCTACTAATGATAAGGTGAGCCAACTGCGGACTCGAATAATGCCAAAGGAGATTTGCTCGACTAGAGATAAGGTGAGCCAACTGAGGACTCTGAAATGCCAAAGGAGATTTGCCCAATGAATGGACTGAAGTTTTCAGTTGGATTAAACTTCAAAGTGGAACCCAAAATGTGAACTGAGTTCCAAATGCCAAAGGAGATGTGCCCTAGAATGAGGGTGGAGCTTCAAACCTCAAAGAAATTTGAAGGTAAGCCACCTAACGGGAGAAACTTCACTTCTTCTACTACTTAATATTACTTTTGCCAAAGGAGATTTGCCCTAAAGGAGCTAGAATCCAAAGTATAGAAACATGATAAAGTTCAAAAAAGAAAACGAAGTGAGAAACAAGATCGGTCTCTTGACAATTATTCACGCATATTCCCACCAGTGTGATAGTGAGACCATCATGATGAAATTTCGTTAACTGCTCATGCGAAGTAAGCCAAATTTTCCTCCATCACTTACGAATTTCCATCAAACCTGCAAAAGTGTCATTTGTTTCTTACTTATCACAGAATTTGCGAGTAACAGAAGCTGCAAAACAAATAACGAAGGAAGCATACAGAGTTCTTGCTAAAAATACCAATCTTGGCAATTTGAACTAAGAAGAGTATACAGAACAGAGAAAATGGTCCATTCTTAAAGCTCAGAAAACCATCATCAATGCGCATATTAAAAAAACTTCAGAGATGAACTACAAAGTTGGACTAACCATTTTATCAAAAAAAAAAGTTGGACTCACCATTCCGAAACAGCATCGAGATTAAATGCCAATATTGAAAGTAAAACAAAGTGGAAACACGAATACATAATTCTCAATCCAGACGTAAAACAAAAACTCAACAGATTCCAAAGAAAAAAAACCACAAATAAGAAACATAGCTAGGTCATTTGTTGAACAGAAACCAAAACCTGAAGAAGCAACAGTTAAACAGATTCATTCTAAAGCGACTGCAAACTATGTACTCTAGTAATCGATGAATCATAAAAAAGAAAGAGAATTCTAAAGGGCTTTCTCCCATATACAGACAGAATCACAAAGGTCTTAGCTTTTAGTCTTACTTTCTAAATAACTTCAAAGTCATGCTTCAATTTCCCCAAAAACAGCAAAAGCTAAGAAATTTGGGAAGACCCTTTTCTTAATTCGCAAGGTAATTCAACAAGAAATCGATCAAACAAATTGGAGAAAGAGGAACATACCACAAGAATTGTCGAGCTTATAATAACAGAACACAAAAGCCCTTTCTATGTTCTCAATTTCTCGCCTATTCCTCAGGCGGGGGAAATAGTGAGAAATCCAGAAGATGCAGAGTACTTTTCTTCTCCCCCCTTAGTCCCACGAGTCTATGACGCCATTAACAAATCTCCAGACCATAGCAAAATGAAAACTTTTAGCTCTCTGCTCTGTGTTGGTATTTGCTGTGGCGTAGTCTCTGTGGTGCTGTGGTTGTTGGTTCGTGTTAGAGAGAGAGGTGGTTAGGTATCACATCGAAGGAAGAGCGCAAAGATATATTCGGTGGAGAAGAAGAGAATATACCAACAGTATCTGTATCCCCGCACACAACTCTTCATCACTTCTTTCTTTTTCTCTCTTCTTTCCTTTTCCAACCATTAAATTATATTATTTATATGTAATCTTCAAAACAAAACAAAACTATAGTTTTCAATTTTCATGGTTAAACTCAAAAGTAATTTCTCTTAGAGTAAACAATGTTTAAGAAAGCAATAGGCCTTAAGTTGACAGTGACCCAGCCTCTAACGCCTAAAACGTTTAATTAGAGCCTAGATGATTTTAGACGGATTAGATGTTTACAACATAAAACATTATAAATATAATATTATATATAAAAATTATATAAAACTATATATCAGAAAATAAAATATTAAATCATAAACAAAAATTAGACAAAAATATTTATTTAATTCATATCAAACAACATATGAACGTTTATAACCATCTATATCGAAGTAAAACTTATAAATTCAAATATATATAGGTTCTGTTTGTTTCTTCATATGCATCCAACATCTAGATTCAGCATCTCGATTCAATATCTTGATGATGTATTATATGTTCGTTTTGGTATATGGGTTTTGCATCTAAATGCAGCATCTAGATGCAAGTTTGTTCGTTTTGAGTTTGTAATAGCATCCAAATGCAACTAATTAAAAATAACAAAAAAAGACATGCTTTTACACTAATATATATATATATATTAATTGATTTAAATTAATTATGCAATTTAAGAATTAAAAAATTATTGTTTTTATTAACTAATTATAATTTCAAATAAAATTTTAATTTTAAAAATTAATTAAAAATATGTTTTCCAAGTTTTTTGGTAGAAAAATGTGTTTCCATGTAAACTTATTTTTTAGCCGAAAATATATTTATGCATTTTTTTACGGGAATATGTGTTTTCACGTTTTTGGCAAAAGAATACGACTTCACATTTTTAGCAGGAAAACGTGTTTCTACGTTTTTGGCGGGAACATGTTCTTCCGCGTTTTTGGCGAAAAACATGTTTCCATGTTTTTGGCTAGAAAATATGTTCTCGCATTTTTTACGGAAAAACGTGTTTCTGTGTTTTTTGGCAAGAAACATGTTATTGTGTTTGTGGCGAGAAAATGTGTTTTCGCATTTTGGCGGAAAAATGTGCTTTCGAGTTTTTAGCGGAAAAACGTGTTTCCACGTTTTTGGCCGAAAAATGTGCTTCCGTATTTTTGGCGGAAAAACGTGTTTACGCTTTTTTGGCGGGAAAATGTGCTTCCGCGTTTTTGGCGGAAAAATATGTTTCTGCGTTTCAGGCAAAAAACTTGATTCTGCATTTTTGGCAAAAAAAACATGCTTTGCGTTTTGGCGAAAAAATGATGAAATATTGTTTAATAAAAGTAATTTTGGTTTTGTTAGAATTTAAAAGTAGTTTAGACTTTTGGATTTAGAGATGCAGGGGCAGCATTGATAAGCTCATTTTTTTAGCATCTGATAGGTTTGTATCTCATTTCAGCATCCGAATGCAAAATTAAATTGATCAAAACAAACAACATCTAACATATGCATCCAGATGTTGCATCTGAATGAGGGAACGAGCTGGGCCTAGTTGAAAATTGGAAAAATATATTGAAACAAAATCTATGCGATTTTAAGCGGCTGAGACGGTTATTAAGGTGTTGCATGAGCGTTTAGCACCTAGACGGAGATAGACCGCTTTTTAGAACATTGAAAGTAAGTAATAAATACATCGGTAAAAACAGTTATTTTATGGCGAAATAAAGTGATTTTATCATCTCACATTAACAGTAGTATTTTTCTTTTTTACTATACGGATCTAATCTAGTAAAGTGATTTTTATTTTTTCTTAATTTATTGACATGAGCTTCAAGGTTAAAGGTAGAGTTTATAAAGATCGATTAATATTGCAATTTCAGAATTTCTTCAACTAAATTGCGTATAAAGACCAGAAAACATTACTCCATTCATTGGCAACGCAACATCTTTAACGTCAACGTAGGGGATCAATAGGAATTTCTCATCTCGTTATATTATCAAAAGTTGATAATGTTTTAGACAGAGCTTGCCACTAAATTTTTTTATCTTTTAAATTAGGATACGAGTTTGTCACGTGGCCTTTGTGGATAACGGAAAATGTACATTTTTTAGTCAACTAGAAGATGGGCGAACATACATCTCCATGAACAATCATTACTTTTTTTTCTTCATTTGTTTGTTTTTCTTTTGCTTGAAACAACAATCATAATTGTTTGAAACATCAATAATCAACGTTGAGATTTTTCAATTTGATCAAAGCGACTTTAAATGTCTTCGATTGGCGTCAGATGTGGACAATGCCAAGTGCCAACTATATTAGTGCCGCTTTCTCCATTTAAAGGATTGCACATGTCTCCTAACCCTAAATTTTATCAGTTCTAGTTATAGTTTACTGCAGGGAATCAATATATTATTGGTACATTACATGAATAATTATCAGACATTTCTTATATAATCTTAATTTTTGGTAACTTACTTTGGAATGTCATGATATTGCTATGTATGTTGGGAATCAGCCAAGAATGTGCACATGATATCAATTAATCGCTTACTTACCTATTGTGTTTATAGTGAGCTGACAAAATTTGACTTACAGTTTTAAATAGATGTGCCACATTGACAATTTGTGAGAGCAACACCCGCCCGAAATCTACCAAACAAGTCAAACTAAATATTTGAGTGGTTTGAAGGAAAACTTGGATTGATTTGTGACAAGATGCGACTTTTTTCTTTAGGGTTAGTGCTTACTGTTTATTATTATTATTTTGTAGACCAAGTGATAAATGTGGCACGTGTAAAATCTGGACTTTTATGTTTGTTAGAGCAATCTGGATAATTTGTGAACGTGCGTTACATGGAAGCTATCGTACCATTCTATGCAAACGTGTGCATCCTCCTAGGTTTTGAGCCAAACCATGTCTTGGTCGAATTACTTGATTATTTATAGAAATTTGGAAGAATAAAAAAACATATACATAGTTGATAACCCGAAACCAAACACTAACCCAATATCCCTAGATATATATATTTTTTAAATGAATTATTCTTTGTGTTTTAGGACATAATGCATGGCCGCATAAGTATATTCTATATATGTTTAACTCATCAGACATATATATATGTTAATGTTAATTGTGAACTGATATAAGTAGTAGTTATATTTCATGAATTTGATTGAAGCTAGAATTTTATGTATGGTTAATTAATGAATTGTATTGTGTAAAGTGTAACTTCTAATAATGCGAAAGTTTTAAAGAAAATATTAATTAAATAAACGGAAAAGGTGGAAGAATCAGATTGATGAACATGTTTATCCTAGTTGTAAAGTGACTCTTTTTTAGTATAATTAACTATTTTAGGAGAAGGGCGTTAGGAAAATGACTTGTTCCTAACTTCTCTTTACAAATTGATTTTCTTCTTTTTAGCTTTTTGTAGTGTACCATTTTTGTTAACGCACTTGACTCTTATGTCCTCTTCCTCTTAATTGGTGCCCTTGTGCTCATCCGAAAGAGTATCTGATTAAAGATAATATTCAATCATACGTGTCGTGGAGAAAAGTGTTTTCTTTAATATCTTAAACGAACTAGTACTCCTTATGAAATCAAGTATATAATTCACTCACGCATATTACCGTATGAAATCTCATAAGTGTGATAGCATGCCTCTTGTTTACGAACTTTTTAATGTTCTTCAATCAAAGGACGCGCCAATTAATTATGTTTATAAATATAAACAAAATATCTTATGAAAGAAAACACTTCCTTTTACAATTGAGGAAAAATAAATCATTTAACTTTATATATACATTTGGTGATGTCAGTGACATTATTTGTTAAGATAACCTTGTACATCAAAAACATATGACGCTCGCTTATTCTGGTTTATAAATGTGCAAGTATAAACATTATGAACTCTCACGGCCGGCTATGTCTTTTATCGAGAGCCTTAATACAAGTGAGGAACATATCTAAAAAACTTACATACTTATTTTATTCAGATTCTAATAATTTCATCTATTCAATATGTAACCGAAAATATACTTTCCCACGAGAATTTAAACCACAATATTTTAAATATTCTAGATATAAAAATTTGTAAATCCTTTGAGCTGTCTAGCAAGGTCTAGCCATATACTTTCCCACAAGAAAATCGATCCTTCATTTGAACTTTATCAAATATGAGATTTGTTCCGGGATAACTCATATCAGATTAAAATATTTATCATTCATAAAAAAAATCATTTAAAATACATATTTATCAATATTTCAAAAATGCAAGGAACAGTATAATATAAAATGCAGCAATACTATTCAGCGCAGCCATGCTTTTGCTTTACATTACAATACATATAAGAGTATTTATGTGTAAATCTATAGATCAAAGTGCATAGAATAATAAGAGTGCGGCAGATTGTGAAGGAAGTGGAGAAACTGTTATGACAACAGATTCCATTAGCACAGTGATTTATACAAAGTGGAACCCTCTTATTTTCTTACATTTTTAATATGACCACTTTTTTCTTATTGTGCCATTTTTAATGGACACAAAGTTGTCACAAACTCTGTTTCGTTGTTTATTTACTTTGGTGCTAAAGCTCTTTACCCACCACTTGGTCTTTGTGGACCGTCAATATTGCTTCACTGCCAAAACAAATTATATTCTAAATTGTTCAAACATTTGTAAAACTATGGAGCTGATCTCTATTACTACTTTTAGACATGAAATCTTGGTGTCATTACTCTGATATTTCACACAAATACTTAAGTCTAATAACGTTATTGGTCTGCATATATCATATAAATTGTTTGTTAATTTACCATAGAACTACGCCTAATTAGTCCTTTTTATATAATTTAAATACGAATATTTAGTTAAATATGATAACAGAAATGAGAAATTCAATAAGTACACTATTTTCAGATTATTGGAGACACATACATCGACCTACTTCCAAATTCACGAATACAATTACTGGAAGCAAAGTGAAGAGTAGTCCTATTATGGCCCCAACCTTATAAGATTATGGAATCAAAGCCCAAAACTTTTTGGTTACAAATAAAATAAGCACTAAATGTAAGTGATGAAAGAAAAACACTAGACGTTGATTAATTGGATCTAAATAAACAATTAACCAAAGTTTTGATAGTTGAACTTTCAGGTATTCTATTCAAATGTGGAGTATTTTGATGACATCACCTTTTTATACATACTAGTAAAGAACTCGCGCGTTGCGCGGGTGTATTGTTCAATTTTAAAAAAATATTTTTGGTTCGGTCTACACCTTGGTATATATTCAATAATTAATAGGTTTAAGTTTGATATCTAACATTTTGAATAAACTAAAAAACTAACAACGGTTTATATCTTTTGTAAAAAACAATAATGCTTATTGATTCATAATTTCGAAGGCTGAAATGGTCTTAAGATTACAAATAAGAGAAAATAGATCAAAACAGCAGCACCAATTGGGAGCTGGATAACATGTTAAACTAAGAACAGTTTGAAACAGGAAGTTTTCATGAAGAAAAAAAAGCAAACAGGGACATTTGAAGTCAATATAAAGTAGAGTATTTCTTTTGTTTGTAAGCATTTGTTCTATTTTTCTTTTGGTTTTAATAGGTGGCTTTTTTGTTCTTCATTCTTTAGTCTTTGTATCTCATATTTTATTGTCTTCTGAAATTGTTGATCTCCTTAACTGTTTTGTCGAAGTTAAATCGTGTGGCTGGTGAGGATTCTAGCTGTAGGTTTCCTGCACCAAAAGACATTTGAATTTATTTGATGACATATGTTTAGAATGCTTTAAAAAATATTTGTAGCTTTGTCTACCTTCCGTATATTTTTGGGTTAATGATAGTTACCAACATGGCTTCAGATGACAATTCATTCATCACATCTTGTGGCCTATTACGATTTCTCATTAGTCCGAGACTGCGTGGTCACTTGTACACCATTCCTTCGATCCACCTGCGTATAAACATCTCCCACTCTCCTACCTAGTAAACCCTGCAGTGGAGTTTTAATATCCTCTATAAAGATTCTATTATGCTCTTTATTATTTTTAAAAGTATATATCTTCTCGATTAAGTTCAAATTTGTTTACGTCTTGAGCTTCTGTAATGGTGAATTAAAACTTGAAATTATGTGTTACTACTTCTGAAATTCAGGGTTAAGGATTTAAACCAAATAAGTTAAAATTGCTGCCATCACAATATTTGTATTGCAACCAAATCCTCTTTTGTGTGTTCTTTACTATATTATAAGTCTATAAACATGTCTTGGTCTTTCTAACTTCTTTTCGAAAACTAATCAACTTTTTTGAGATTATACATCTCCTGTTGGCTTCCCGAGCTGCTCTGTTGACGGAGTGAAGTCCAACATATCATAAAATATTTAGAAAGAGAGTCTGAGATTCTTCCCAAGCTCATACATTTGCTCTACTATGTTAGTCTCAACTTGGGTGAAGATGGTAGCTCCTTTGGTGCTTGCAGCCACTAACGATGCTCTCTTGTAGAAACTCTTGGGTAAGTAGTCATCGAGCTTAGTGTCACAGTCAAATAAACTTGACACATGATTTATCTCTCCGCATGCAAAGTCTTTTATCACCTGAAAAGATAAAATAAGTTTGGGGAAGAAAATCATTTATTGAAAGTTTTATTTTTACCATTTGGGGCGACGAATCACAAATGGATCAGAATAACACTTGTCTAAATGTGAAAGGAGAAGTTTAAATCCCGTTTTTAATCACCCACGTGAGCATATTTTCAACTTGCTTCTCCCGTTCTCCGTAATGTGTAAAAAAAATACCTAGCAATCAAAAGCTCTAGTCATACAGAATACATAATGGCATATCTCTTTCTATATTTTCTTACCTGTTTAGTCACATTGACAACATTACTTTCCTTTACTGACGCATCATTTTACTTGATCTTGCTCTGATGTTCGAATGCTCTTTCAGATTTCTCTGACGCATCAAATGTGTCAACAAATTCAAAAACATCTGATTCTGAAAAAGTCACTTCTTCTCCGTTCTCGAAAGGGACAGCATGGATGAAAAACCCCAAAAGGGAAACTTGACATGAAAACAGAATTATGCTTTTGCAACATCTTCACCAAAATAGTTTAAGCATAATGAATAAAACACTGCATTAGAATGAAAAAGTTCAAGACAAATCTAATAAGTTTAAAATACAAACACAAACACACTTGAGCAACATAGAAACTCCAGTCCAAACAAGCGTTTCATGAGAGAGAATTATAAAGTCTGAAATATTTTGTAAGACGTCAAAATATTCTAAAGAAAAGTCTGAACTTTATAGGCCGGACCAGACCAACAAACCCAATTGAGAAAGCCTATTTGAGAGACACAATCACCCAATTGACAAAGCCTATTTTAGAGACAATCACCCAAACCAACTGAAAAATTCATTCCCTCATTGTTCCAAAGAGAATATATTTCCGATATTAAATTGTGAGTCAAGTCCTGTCCGGCTTGAAGTACTTTGACATGAGAACAACAATCAGATCCTGAACTTAAAATATCTTCAAAAGATATCTAAAATACAAATCCACCGTCTTAAACCTAGAAGAGATATGGTACATCTCCCAAGTTCCTTTAGACCTCATCATCTCATTGTTCGACTCCTGCAGAATCATCGTTATCTGGATTCAATACGTAAGTATATCAGCATCATCATATATTACCCTGAATCTTTTTCGGCGTAAATCATCCTGATTGTATCCAAAAGACTCGTTTCTGTACCCGGAAGAACCCAACCTTGTCCCATGTTAGTTGATAGTGTGCCTTTAGCCGAGTACCTTCCTGCTCAGATGAAAAAACCCAGAAGACATTAGTCAAGCTCCAATGCCTAGAAGAGAAATACCGACAAAAATACCAGTTGCCTAATTCTTTCTCCATAAACAATCGAACAAAACTTCATCTATTTACTTTCAAACAGGTATTGAACATGGCACATACTGATGTTACAGAGCCAGAAAATTTTTAGACATGGTTTAACATCCAATGACCCAGTTTTGGATAAAGCAGCAGATTCTAGTTTTGCCTACAATCTAGTTCCAGATTCAGCAGAAGCATTGAACAACATTTTTGCAAATGATAAAAACTCGTTTGCTATTTAAGAAGCTTACGCAACAGCAGAACAGAGAAAGCTACTATCCCACCATCTCCAATTGTCCCAAAACATTTTTGTCTAATGAAACCTAAAATGCTTCTTTGCAATATAGATGATACCTTTTGCATTGAGCGACCACAGAAAGGCTTGATAGCATTGACGAAGTCGTTGTACTTATCAAACTGTCCTCCTATGCGTCCTTACCTAGATCATCGTCCTCAGCAACATTAAGATTCCTATAGAGGATGAAAATATCGGTGTCACATTAAATTCAGACTATCATTGGTAAACATCAAGTTCATAACACTGGTCGCATTAAGGTAACTAAAGCAGAGGTATAAATATGAAACCATTATTAGTTGTTAGTTAAGATTTTCATAAATCCATACAAAATGGCAATTCTTTTGATCTACATGAACAACTTCTGTAGACTATGCAAATGTAGATCAAGAACACTAAAACCAATGAAATTTGCAATAAGAGAGCCATAGATCAATCTCAACTCCCCCATAGTGTCATATTCTTGACGCAAATTTATGGCGAGCTGTGGGAGAGCCCCTTAGCTTTCATATATATGATTCCGAATTTACACTATATGCTAAATCGTTAATGTGAATAATTAAAGAACATTGAGAAATGGATCATGCATCATAAGAAACTAAGGCAATAAAAGACGCATTTTGATTTTGCAGCAATCTTTTCTCTTACTGTTGAGAAACTAACTTGATCTATAGATCGAAGTGAAGCGATCAACTTCATTGAACCAAGGCAAGCCAATAGATTGCTAACTGGGACATGCTCTCTTAAAATGACACATCCTTCATTAAAATGTTTAATTCCAAAAAGCAAAATTTCAGATTATAATGCTAAAGAAAAAAATATACTAATCTATACCATTTGCTTGTGATTGGGATTTTCGCAGCAGAATAGTGTTAAACCTTTTTTCTTGTATTTATTAACCAGCAGCTTTATTTGCTTCGGCTTCCACAAATACATTAAACTGGCTGTAATATGTATATGGCGAATATTACATTTTCCCTCCACAATAACCTAAAATAACAAAGTGAATGTCAGATTATTGTGGTCCATAATCAGAATAGGGAAAGCTACTAATAAGTTGATAACTTCTCGAGATTTTTCCTTTCCATTGTGCCTTCCATCTGAATAAGGAAGATTATGAACAACAATCCTACTTTGTTGGTGATGCCATTAAAGTCTTTTATATTTCTTTAACTTTGCTTCAGTTTTTTTTATCAACAAAGGATTAGTGAAATTCATCCTTCCTACATAGCAAACAAATGGGGTACAATCAGAGCATTCTTAGATAAACAGTCTTCTCAGATCAACATTTTGGGAGAAAAAATATTCATCCACCCAAGGCATGATAAGAAGATGAGGCCTCACCAGATTGAAGGGTTCAAATTTTTATGCAACAACTTTGCAGCGTATGAGCCATGTGGATGCATATTAGCTCATGCACCAAGATCAAGAAAACCATATATGCTCATCAGCTTTATGCAGAGCTTCATGGCTATAGATGCACAAGCTAAACCATTGATTACACTACCAAAGAGGATCATAGAGTCATGGAAGAGAGAGTTTATTTTGTGGGCGGTTAAGAACATTCCTTTGCTTGATTTCTATAGCGTGAAAGCAGAATCACAGAAGTAGCAAATGGAGGTTTTGAGACAATGGGTTGAACAAAGAAGTATTTTGTTTCTTAGATACCAACAATTTGCGAGGATCATTTGTGATCATAAGGACATAGAGGTGGCTTACGAATACTCTAAGTGGATATTGCTTGAGAAGCGAACACTGCTTATCCTTGACGAGGGTAATACATCAAGGAATAATGAGAGTAACATGCTTATTTCGCTTGCTCGTGTCAAGACTCCTCGAAAGGTGGCTCTGGAAAAAAATACATGTGAGAACCACATTTCCAGGATTCTTGACAAGACCAAGCAAAATAAGCATGTTAGTTTCCTTATTGCTTGATGTATGACCCTCGCCAATGATAATCAATGTTGGCTTTTCAAGCAATATCAACTTACAGTCTTCGGAAACCATCTCTATGACCTTATCATTGCAGATGATCCTCACAGACCGTTAGTATCCAAGAAACATAATATTCTTTTGTTCAACCCATTGTGTCAAAACCTCCATTTGTTGCTTCCATGACTATGCTTTCACACTGTGGAAATCAAGCATGGGAGCGTTCATGACCGGCCACAGTAAACTTTCTTTTCCACGACTGTATTATTCTCTTTGGTAATATAATCACCAGTTTAGCTTGTGGATCTGTAACCATGAACCTCTGCATAAAGCTGATGAGTAGAAATGTCTTTCTTGATCCTAGTGCATGAGCTAATATGCATCCACATGGCTCATTCGCTGCAAGGTAGTTGCATAAAATTTTGAATCCTTCAGTCTGGTGAGGCCTCATCTCCTTATCTTGCCTTGGGTGGATGAAAGTTTTTTTCTCTCAAAATGTTGGTTTGAGAAAACTGGTTATCCTAAGAATTGTCTACTTTTTTACCATTTCCTCATCAACAAAGACCACTTGCTGAAATTTTTGATGTAGGCAGGAAACGAATTAATTGACTTGATAACTTTTTTAATATATGTATGAAACAGTTTCATCTATTATCTTTAATTATTTGCAGGGGATGAAAAATCCTAACATTCTACAGATATAAGAATTCAAAACAATGTAAGCAATCTACACAAGAAATTGAATTTATTCATATAAGCAATTAAACTATTATATTTTGTCTTTAACATTGACATGTATGATTTTAATTTACAGGGCAAACGACTGACTGAAATTAAAGCTAAAGAGAGTGATTTAATATACTTGTTGATTTAATCTATTTAGCAATGGGAAAAAATAGTTTTTTTTTTAATAATACTCCCTCTATTTTTAATTGATTCTATTTCTAGAATTTTCACACATATTAAGAAAACATATTAAAAACTTGTTATAAATGCATCATTTTGTGTGATTAACAGTTTTCAATAACTTTAAACCAGTAGTATTCCATTCTTTTTCTTAAACTTTATAATCAATCATCAATGACTAATAAAAACTACTTAGAAAACTTAAAAATTGTATCTTTTTGAAACAAATTTTTTTCTTAAAAATAGGATCAATTAGAAATGGAGGGAGTAGTTGTTATGGTTTAAATCAGGTAATTTTAAATCATATATATATATATATATATTCTGATTGCATTGAGTTTTTAGATTTAAAACAAGATAATTTAACAATGATAAAAATATTACTAGGAAGCTTAATGCTAACCTATAGCTAATGAAAACATAAGCTAAACCAATGGAGAAAAGAAGTTTACCTTGAAATGATCCTTGTAAATGAAAAAATGAAGTTCATATTCATCAATCTGAGATTATTTTCCAAACATAAAGAATAACTTTAGATAGAATAATACATTTAGTATCCATGGCCGGTCCAACGATATCAAAGGCTCTAATTAAGATTAAATATATTTTTCCTACATAATATCAATCATTTTCAACTTCAACCTAAATAAATTAAACAGAGGTTTTACTCTAAAGCAACGACGTAAAAAAACATAAAACATCCAAACCAAAAGATAGAACCATAGATGAAAAATATGTAAGTTTCAGTCATGAGGTAAACATAACTTAAAACTAAATATTAATTATTAAATATGTCTAATGCAAAACCACGGGAAAAAGATCAACAGTTTTACTTTGTTCACTAACAAATCAGAATTTAAAGAAAACAAATAAGAAAGCTAAATCTCCATAACTCAAAAAAATCTTGGGCACAAAATCTTGCCTTATGTGGCTTCTCTCACGGTCCGCGCATGTTAGTACCTAACTCTTTGGTGTCGATTGAGAGATATGATCTATCATGCAAGAGATGAACACAATCGTATTATTGGATTAAACAAATTATCTAAAAATTCAACGCAAATTTCAAAGACATCAAAAATTGCAATTTGAGATCAAAATTAAAATTCCTACAACATAACTAATTGAAATTAACTACCAGAGTTTCATTACCCAAAAATACATCAGATTAATGAATCATCGATCGGAGGAAGTGAAAAATATATGCACCTTTTCAAATTCAATCGAAAGTTTCTAGAAAAATAAATGATTTCATACTAGAATAAGAAATCCAACATTATAAAAAAAAATTAAATTAAGAATGAGAGATTCATTGGAAAAATTAACCTCAGACATAGGAATCATCGATTGGAATCCTTGTTCTAAAAATGTGCTGCCTAATCGGTCACCAGTAGTCTTCAGCCGAGATTTTGCCCAAAATGCAATTTGAGATTAAAATTAAAATCCCTACAACATAACTAATTGAAACTACAGAGTTTCATGATCCAAAAATACATCAGATTCATTAATCATCGGTTGGAGGAACTGAATAATATATTCACCTTTTCAAAATTCAATCGAAAGTTTATAGAAAAACAAATGATTTGATATTAGAATCAGAGATCCAACAGTATAAAAACTTAAATTATAACGAGAGATTCCTGGGCAAAATTTACCTCGGAGATAGGAATCCTTGTTCTAAATATCTGTTGCCTAATCAGTCACCGGTAGCCTTCCGCCGTGATTTAACCTAATGGGAGTCATTAATCAAGCGATCAATTTATTGACCGCCTAGCGCCTAATTCGCCGACTCTTTTTTTTTTTTACTTGAACTTATATAAAATGAGCCTTAAAATTACCGAGTAGATTTCCCACAGCTTTTTGACTTAAAGACAATCATCCCTTATTTATAAGAGATGATTTAAGTTACTGGCTTCTTTAGATGTCGATGTGGGACTTTTGTAGTTTTTTGTGAGTGTTTATTTACTATCTTAAGAGCTGACGTGATGACATTATACAGTCAAACTAACAATTTGACTTTTCTACATAGAAAATTGTGTATATATATATATATATATATTTAATAATATTTAATTTTATACTAACAAAATGTTTATATCTCAATAACATGATAGTAGTTTTTTTTTTACATACATTATATTTCATGCATAATTTTTCTTGTGACCATAAAATATTTTTTGATATTTAAAATTTTAATTATACATATTTTTCCATATAAAATTTTATATTTAACATATGTATTTATATTTTTATACTCAAAATTATTGTTTCCTCATGGTTGATTTATCATTACAATCACGCAAATTATGATAAATTGAGATTTTGGTGAGTGATAGATTTGAGGGGAATACTTTTAGTTTTTTTTATTAGATCTGCTTTGACTATTCCACTTACTATAATTTCCTACCAAAATTATAACGCCCCGACCGCTACCGTTCATGAGCACCTCCACGACCTCTAGGGGCCCCACGCCTTCTCCAAGGCCCGTGAGCACTCAACGTCCCCTCTAGGTACTGCACTCACCCTCGTCTGACGGCCGGTTTGTTATCTCCCGAGGCTCTACAGACTTGTTATTATCCCTACAAATCACCACATGATCTTTTCCCGTGTTTTGGCCTCACTCACACGGTACCGACAATCACTTCCCGGTAGATCACCCATCCTAGTGCTACTCCAGTCCAAGCACGCTTAACTCTGGAGTTCTCTCAGGACAAGTGACGGAAAAGATAAGTGCACTTTGGTGATATAGATAACCAAATCAAATCTCTTAACCTCTTCTCAGAAACCGGGATGTTACAACTCACCCCCACTAACAGACTGCAATGTCCTCGTTGCGCACCCATCGCCCTCAGGACTGCCTCCCAGGTCAGAACCGGTTTGACATAACCTAGAGCTCTGATACCACTTATAACGCCCCGACCGCCACCGTTCGTGAGCACCTCCACGACCTCTAGGGGCCCCACACCCTCTCCAAGGTCCGTGAGCACTCGACGTCCCCTTTAGGTATTGCACTCACCCTCATCTGACGGCCGGTTTGTTATCTCCCGAGGCTCTACAGACTTGTTACTATCCCTACAAATCACCACATGATCTTTCCCCGTGTTTTGGCCTCACTCACACGGAACCGACAATCACTTCCCGGTAGGTCACCCATCCTAGTGCTACTCCAGTCCAAGCACGCTTAACTCTGGAGTTCTCTCAGGACAAGTGACGGAAAAGATAAGTGCACTTTGGTGATATAGGTAGCCAAATCAAATCTCTTAACCTCTTCTTAGAAACCGGGATGTTACAAAAATTATCTTAGGAAATTGGTTGGATCTTTTTCGTTGGAGAATGGTAGAAATTTGTTTTTCTACGGATATTTTTGTAGGAAATCGAGCAACAGTTTTCTTCCATTTCCTACTAGTATTCCTACAAAAACAAATTTCATAGAAAATTTCTACTATTTTTTATTTTCTACGAGACATTTCATACGAACAATTTGTTGGTCATTAAAGCCTTTTATCACTCTAACTTTGCTTCAGTTTTTTCTATCAACAAACATGAAGAAGCAAACCGTTTGCTCGGAATATTTACTAATATTGCGCAAGCTATTCACATCATCGGAAGCATCTGAAAAAACGTAAGTGAAATTAGAAACCATATAAAATATAAACTAACCAAAACGACCGGAGAAGCATTAAGAAATTACCAAAGACTGCTGAAACAAAAACTATCCCTAAACATCGTTTCATTGCTGCAAAAACATCAATATATTAGGAATGTGGCCTAACTCATCCCAAAAGCTAGCTCAAAAGAGGAGGATTGCCACATCCTTTATACATTTCCCAAGGATTTATATCCCAACCGATGTGGGATATTTTAGATTCTAATAGGCCCTCTCAAGATGTGGGTGAGAAACGGTCTAAATAAAATATTTCAAGTCCAACATCTCAGAAATACCACAATAAGACATGACACTTATATGAGCCACATTTGGTGGAAAACTATTTTAGTGGGAAATTGCTTGTTGGACCAATCATAGGCTATGATACCATATTAGAAATCTGACATAACTCATCCCAAAAGATAGCTCAAAAGAGCATGATTGCCACATCCTTTATATATTGCCCAAAAATTTATATCCCAACCGATGTGAGATATTTTGAACTCTAATACAGTCTCATCGATATCAATCATGTTATCATGTTCCTCTTCCAGGTTCATGTCCTTTGACAAATCTGGTAAAAAGATATTTGATTAAAACTATGAAGTCGATATGCTCATCGTTTCAAAGTTGGATAACCGGGAAAATCTGACCCTCCAAACTCTGTTATTTCGGTTTAGCGTTTCTTCATGTAAATATATGTTAAATTATTAAGAAAAGGAGGAAATGACTGTGAGCTTGCATGATCAAGGCGATATTGCTTCTTCTAGTGAAAGGTAACAAACCTGACATGCTAAAAGAAAATCAAAACCACCAAGAAAAGTTTACTTGGAAAAAAACAGCAAATCTCAAAGCTTTAAGACTTAAGACTTATAACCAAGAGATCTTACTGTTCGTATTCGGTTTGATACTCCTTGTCTACAGTTTGGTTTTACAGAAAGTACTAGTAACAAAAAAAAAGGGATATTTGTAATTCGGTTCAGATTTGTTTCGGTTTAATCCAATTCTAATTCTGGTTGGTTTGATATAATTTTGGGGTTCTATTTAATTTGATTTTGAGAAAAATAATTAACTTAAAATATATTTTAATTAATACTATATTTATGTAGTATGCTTACATTTATCATTTAATGAACGTTTGTTTTGATTCGTTTATTAAAATTGGTTTCGGTTCAATTTGGGTTTTGGCTTCTTTTTTTTCTTTTTTTTGGAATGAAAAATATATAATGTATCGGTAAAACAAATTCCGGTTCGCTTTCAGTTTAAACCTTTCTGTTTGGTTCGATTAATTTTTCTAGTTTACTTACACTCCCTAGCTAGTCCAAACTCTCTGAAAAATCTGGATATCTTATGTGTGTGTTATACCCTATAGCTAAATCAATTAGTATATTATGTATATATGAGTATTTTGTATGTGCAAATTAAGAAATATCTTGTAGAAATCATATCGAGGGAAGTTTAACGAAGAATGCAAATCAAGAGGAGGATACATCACAGATTACTGTATCTTGTTTTTTTTTTGTTTTCACAAAAAAAATATATTCAGAAATGGACACACAAGTGACAGAAACATTGACACAAAAAAGATCAATCAAATAGAAAGATACATTTCTCTCTTTACAGAAGCTTTCTCATCACCTCTCCTTTGTCTCTCCATCCTTGTGTTTCCCCTTCTTTGGCTTGACGAAACAGAAGCACGAGCAACAAGGCAGCTGAAACAAAAACTTCATCGATCTTGATTTGGAATTTGATCAACAATACATTGATACCTGCCTTTTATATTTGACGTTATTATTATCTAATTTCAACTTTAGTTTCTCTTTGGGTTTACTTTATTCGTTTCTGCTTTTTTGGATGCTTTGCCAACCAAGTTGATTCCCCCCTTGATAAGAAGATGCCTCACGGCTTACACCCACTTGTTTGGGGCATAATCATTTATAATACTGTTTCATAAACGTACAATGATTATTCACATTAGGATGCCTTTTTCAAAGGGGTATAGATTAATTTATATATTTATGTATTTTGTTAACAAATTATATTAGTTATTCTATTTTAATTAGGTTAGAGTTTCCACTTTCGAGGGTTTCATATTTTGATCATAAAAATCGTTGAAATATACCCCAAAAAAAAAACAAATATTGTGTTTGAACACCTAATTGGAGGTTGATTGTACGGACTTAAATGTGTAAAAAAGACACAGCATCACGCAGGAAATAACCCTCAATTAATTAGCCCTTAGGCTAACAAGCTAATTCGAACATTTCCGTACAAAATTGGATTCCCGATCAAAGAGGAGTACCACATATAAAATTAACAAATTTAAACTAAGAAAATTCACGACGTGAATCAACAAAAAAATATATCCTAAAAAAAGGGGTAACACTTAAAAAAACAAAATTAACAACCACAAAAATAAAAACCAAAACTTACACTCTGTCTTACCCTTTTTTATCCCCAACAAAAGCATCCCTCATTTGATCTTCTGCATTATCACTTCTATTTCTCCCTCCTTTCACAAGGAAGGGCGTAGAAGAATCCACCATAATACTTCTAAAACCAAAAAACAAAAAAAAATCATTTAAACCTCATCATCAAACAAAACACAAAGAAAACCAAATGGGTATGAAGTTCTTGTTGATCCTTGGTCTCTTGACCCTGGCCGTAGTCGCCGAATCAGCCAATGCCACATGGACCCTGACTAAGTCTTGTGTCAATGGCCAAGGTTGCATTGGAGATGATAATGAGCTTGAGTCCTTGATGGATTCTGAGACCAACAGGCGTCAACTAGCTGCAAGACGCAACTACATCAGTTACGGTGCGCTCAAGAAGAACAATGTTCCGTGTAGCCGACGTGGCAGGTCTTACTACGATTGCAAGAAGAGGAAAAGGGCTAACCCTTACAGACGTGGCTGCAGCGTTATTACGCATTGCTACAGGCAAACTTCTTAATTTGAAGAAGCTTATATACGAACAATATGATTAAAGAAGCGAGAGGCAAAGAATGCAAAAAAAAAAAAAAAAGTATAACCAGTTTCTTCTACGTACTTTACTCTTTTTTTTTTTTTATTAAATCTTGATATTGACCTTATTTTCCTCTTAATTATCTTTAATTTTACTTTTTCCCTTTCATTTATAATCATGATGCATATACGCCCATTTCATCTGTTGTTGTTCTTTTATATTTCTGAGGAAATTGTTGTGTTTCCTTTATGTCTATAATTAAGTGATGTTTATATACTTGTGTTATATGTTAAAAAAATTTTTTAAATGCATGTATAAATGTGGGATGTTCATGGACGGTTTTACTCTTTCATTTCCCTGCCACATATATTCTTAATTCTTATCAAATCGAGTTGTTCAGAACTTGTAAAAGTGACACAATGAAACTTTTAATGACTCTTTCATTGCATTTTCAAACATACGTCAAAAATTATACTTATACGACCGGTAATATTATCAGGGGCGTTGATGAACATGAACAAATGGAGCATTTGCCAGGGTCTAAAATATTTGATACGAATTATTTATCAGGGGCGTTGATGAACATGAACAAATGGAGCATTTTCCAGGGTCTAAAATATAACTTTGATCCCATTAATAAACTAATTTAGAAACATAAAATAGAAAATTTTGTTTTATCTCATTTTGTTGAGTTGGACTCATATTTAGATTGTGAATTTATGACTCATTGAAAAAATATTATTTATATCTTTTGGTTTATACACTTTTGAAATTAGTTTTTGATTTGTATGTTGCTATTACAACCGTCAAAATATTTTTTTGGGAATTGAGAGATATTTTTTAGGATGAAAATTATAGATTTTTAGTAGTTTATAGACTAATTTTTTGTATATTTTTCTGACCCCTATAAAATAAAATTTTGGCTCCGTCACTGAATATCATCAACAAGTATTTGCAAATAATGTCCTACACTCCTACTTTTATAAAATTGCTTCTGAATTTCGATAGATAAAACCAAAACATGTAGTATGCTTTCGTTGGGCCAAAACTCTCTTTAACGAGGATGAAGTTAATTCATGAGATGTCACAGGTCAAATATGCAGTCTACTATGAAATACAAAAGAGAGTCTCAAATTAGATTATCTTATGGAATAATTGATGTTTTCATTAACAATTTAACATTTTTTAAAATGATGATTAAAATCTGGCAAAAGTATCGATTTAATTTGTATAGGAAGCTAAGATATCAACCACATGCAGAGCAAACTTGAATGCTTATATTCATGAATTTATATTAGTCCATTTAGTTTTTTTTGGGTATGGAATTTTCTGTGTTCTAAAGAACAATTGAAATTACTTAGTAAACCGCATGGGCTACACCTAACGTGGCTCAATCACATTGGAGAAATTATGACAAAAATATTTTCTCAATGTTACATACTTGCATATCAAAACCATGACCCTATCCCACAGATTATTTTCATATATCTTTCTCGTGGAAAGACCCCAAAAGGAGGCTCTCACACTTGCACATTCATCTACTACTAAAGTTAATAAATGATATATACTTTCGTTAGTATAAAACACCATTTATAATTTGTTTAACAATTAACATTAATTAAAATACATGTGATTGCTTAACATACAATAAACGGTGGAAACTGGACAAAGACAAATGGAAGTATTAATGCATAAACATATGACAATCATAACACGTATCTATGAAAGAATTTGACATCTTTTGCAACTCTTTTTGTTTCGACACCTTTCCGCAACTCCTTTATCCTCTCTCAGTTTCTTCACCCCCATTTCACAAGTCCTTAAAAATTAATTTGCAAATGAAAATAAAAAGGACCAAAAGTTTGTAATCTAATACCAAACTGTTCTTCATATGCTAGAGACTGAAATTAAACCTTAACACAACAAAACCGATCAAGAATGAATCAATCCAACAAAATCCGAACAAGTCAATTAAACAATGATAAGAGAGGAACAAAAAAAAAACAACATATCTTTAACTATATCCGCAAAACTCCATGCATTACAACAACTTTTAAAAAATGTATATTTCTTATTTTTCACTAAGCATTACAAAAACTTGTAAAATAAAACCTCAGTTAAAACAGTAAAAAACTAGGGTTCATGAGGTAAAGGCGGCGAGAGAATCGGAGTAACCGGAAAGAGAGAGAGAAGTCGGGGCTCCGAATCCCTCGGAGTCGTCAACGGCGACGGGTGTATATAAAACTTTTTCTCTTTAATTGCTCTCTCTTCATCATCGGAGCTCGGTTTCGGATCACATTGTCCAAACCCGTGATCAGTCGGGCTCTGATTCAAAGACCCGGATCGATAAAACGGGTCTGACACGAGAGGAGTGACAGGACTAAGAGTCAAAGACAGAAAATCCAAGATGCTAGGGGAGAGAATCTCGGGTAACCCGGAATGGGTCGGGTTGATATTGAGATGCTTCTTCATATTGCGACGTTCATAGAGGCGGGAAGAAGAAGAAGAAGATTGCTTCTTGTTAGGGATAGCTTTGATTGGAGGGATTGAAGACCTCGGGGCGGGTTGATGGGTCGGGTTATGATAATTGGGTTTCTTGGAGTATCCGGTAAGCATCTGGACGAGTTTCTTGAAGGAGTTAGTATCGGTGTGGATGAAAGTGGTCGGATACACGGGTCGGGTCGGTGAAGAAACCAAATTCTGTGAGTCGTCTCTGTATCTTGGTGAATTCTCCATTGAAATACGTTTTTGAGAGAGGTTGAAGAGATAGAGATTTGTGTGTTTTAAAAACAATTAAAACTCTAGTTTATATAATAGTTATTACTAATAAGTTAGTTCAAAGCTTATATGAATAGCTTATGGTAAAGTATTTAATACTATATATTAAATTAAACATCTTTCAAAATTGATGAAGCGTGGATTTTTTTGATAAATTTGTCTTTTATTACTTTTTAGTTGTATTTGGACGTATAAAGAAAATTTTATTTGCTGACGGAAGAGAAAAAAAATAAAATTTGTTTCCATTTTTTGTTTGATTCGGTGAGAAAAACATAGTCAAGTGGAGCCTATTGATCCTATGTTGGTATTGCTTTTACAGAGTGTCACGCTACGCCGTCAATACTAGGAACTGGCAACGTTGATTGATGAGTGGACCTGTTGAGGTTTTTTTCTATTTCTCGTGATTTTTACAGTTGTCATTTACCTTTTTCAAGAAAATTTACAAATGAAATATCTAACGATTATATATATGATTGTTTATTATTAGTCAATACATTAATTTACACATAAATCTTAGTTTGACCAGAGAATCTTGGTGTGTGGATGACTACAGATATTTTAAATAACTTTCCATGAATTGTCTGACAGATGATAGAGGTGAGTTATTACTTGTTTAGTTGTCTTTAGCCACTAATTACAAGGCCGATTCATCTTTTTGGGCTTTAGCTTATTGAATTGGGCTTATCTTTCTTATCTGTCTGAGAATTCGAGCTAATTAACACCCATCAAATATTATTCATCCAAATCAGCTTTTAATTCAAATACAAAAACTTTTGAATAGAAACCAACCAAACTCGTTTCTTATTATTTGTCTATTTCAGTATCACTTAAGAACCTAAAGAAGTTTGAACATACACAAACAAACAAAAAGGCCAAACAACAATTATTCTTATTTATTTTTATTCTTTTTATAAAAAAAAAACAATTATTATTTTATGATGATATGACCACCAAACTACAATTACATAGTTCACACTTTAACCGCAAGACATTTCATGATCCACGAATTCCCATCAAGAACAAGCTCATACCACTCGACATTCCCCCAAATCTCTCCATCTTCACGTCTTTCCACCGCAATCTCCGCACACCAAATCTCGGCAGTTTCAGTCAATAGTTGTACCTTCTGCAAAAAAACCGCTAAATTCTCACCATAGCTCACGGTGCATGACCATGAACCATCTTCAAGTAATCCCAAATCTACACCCTTCACTACTCCCCAAATATTCTCCAAAAGATCATATGCTTGTAAACAACTCTTACGGACATCAAAATAATACAACACATCGTCTAAAATGCATGCATTGGACCATTCCTTGGAGTGTAATATCCGGTCTGTCCTATATTTACCTTCCTTTGGCTCAAACTCATAGCTGTTTGCATAACTCCTCATGTAAATCATACCTTCCATCTCCACGCTACTAAGAAACTTCTGGCCTACCTCCCAATCTGGCCTCCGGATCCGGCTATCCATAGTCCTAACCTTCCACGTCTGTGCTTCAGTATCAAACACCATGATCGTTTCGGATGACGATTTCAGCTCCCGGGACTGAGTATCAGACCCTCCAATCACATATATCTTCCCATCTATGTGTTCGGAGATCGAACCAGCGACGGCCTTGGGCATTTCAGTGAGAGGCTGCACCGTGTGAGATACACAATCGATGCGTGACACACTATGTGTGATTACACCCCAAGTTTGAAACCCACCAATGACATAGATACTCGAACCTACGACCACATAGCATCCATGTAAAGGCATAGGAGGGAGTGAAGTGATAGGGACTAACCAGAGCTTGTTGTTGGGTTTCCGACCAAGAGTATACCAAAAGACATTTGAGCTTTGGTTCTTAGAGATGGCAACATAGAGACAGTGTTCGTCAAATCCTAGACGAGATCTTATCTTGTACAGCTCTGGCGATGTAACGATAGATCGGAACTTCTTAGATACGAATGACATCAGGGGCTGGTAAGATCTCGGTACACGCGCTATGCAGTGCATGAGGATGTCTTCGGGAAGTGATTGCATCAGTGAGGGCGGATCCTCCGGTGACTGATTCTTCTTTGCCGCAAGTTTGGAAAACACATCACTCATATTTTTAGGCTCAACTCAACAATTAATCACAGAGAAGAAACACTTTGGTAATGATTAGTTCATAACGATTCGCAAAGATATATATAGGTAGAATTGGATGTAAATATCGAAAAAAATCCATTGAAATGTTATGGCTTGGAAAGAAGTCATCTGTCATTGGGTGATTTTGGAAGATTCAAAAATTGTGATAAAATTACCAATTATATAGATATGTTGAATTGCACTAGCCACTCATATGTGATCTTAATTGACACTTACTAGATAATGTATATTTCTTACCAGGTTTAACTAATCTCAATATCTAACACACAAGTTTTTATTTTTAATTCAATGTACATAATATAACAAAACGCAGGACTAGTAGTTCTGATTTGAGCCACATGACATTATCCGTAGGTTCATGCCAGATATCGAAAGAATTCTCAAAGGTAGAATTGTCTGAAGTATATTTTATAATAATAACAAATTGCCAGACTAGTGTTTCTCACTTGAGCCACCTGAAAAGAAATTATCCATAGGTTCAAGCCAGATATCGAAAGAAATCGCAAACGTGGCTAAACCAAGTTTTAGGCCCATTAAAAATCCAATATTTGAATTATGGGCTATTAAACGGCTACACTCAAATTACATTAACCAGTCCCGTGATAAAAAAGCTCAAATCACTATCTCAATAAATAAATAAATATAAAAAATAATAACAAAAATAGAAAGATGACGGTTTATAAGTCCAAATCACAAATAAATTTTTGATAAATAAATAAATATATATATATATATAGCAAATTTCTTTGATAGCTCCTAGAGGTTTCGTACAAAAGAAACCAATGTGCATTGAGAAATAAATTTATTGTACTAGTTGCTCACTATCACTTGCCTTAAAAAAGTATCACAGCTAATAGATATCTTCTTTCTCACCATTTTGATCTTCAGCTTAGTAACGATTTCGAACGGCTCCTGAAGTATGCCAAATTACCATTGAAACTCCTAACTAATCTCAATATCTAACACACAAGTTTTTCTTTTTAATTCAATGTACAAAGAAATTATCCGTAGGTTCATGCCAGATATCGAAAGAAATCTCAAAGGTGGAATTGTCTTAAGCATATTTTATAATAATAACAAAACGCCGGACTAGTGGTTCTTACTTGAGCCACATGAAAAGAAATTATAAGTCAGATATCAAAAGAAATCTCAAACATGGCTAAACCATGTTCTAGGCCCATTAAAAATCCGATAAATGGGCTATTCAACGGCTACACTCAAATTACATTAACTAGTCGGGTGATAAAAAAGCCCAAATCACTATCTCAATAAAAAAATAATAACATAAATAGAAAGATGACGGTTTGTAAGTCCAAATCACAAATAAATTTTTGATAAATATATATAGCAAATTTCTTTGATAGCTCCTAGAGGTTTCGTACAAAAGAAACCAATGTGCAGAAAGAAAATTATTGTACTAGTTGCTCACTATCACTTTGCTTTAAAAAAGTATCACAGCTAATAGATATCCTCTTTCTCACCATTTTGATCTTCAGCTTAGTAACGACTTCGAACGGCTCCTGAAGTATACCAAATTACCATTGAAACTCCTAACTAATTGATTACATCCTATAACAGATCGTGAACTAACCCTAATAGGCCGATAAATATATCAACAATATACAATAGTTCATTCACTAGTTTGGTTGATTATTTTGTCATCTACATCCACAAAAGATATTCAAACTCTTAAAAAGAAAAAAGAAGTAGAAGAAGATAAGGTAATATGTAAACGTCACCGTTTTTATTTATTAAAGTAGCAATTAGAGAGACACTTAACACAAAATCCCATATAAAGAAACACAATCACTAAAAAAAATCTCATTTGGGGCAGGCAGTTTCGAATGCGAATGGACCAACATTGTATAGACCGTACTTAAGCATGTTGATGATGACCGAGGAACTTCCCGGTTTCAAGACCGGCTTTAGAATGGAGCCCTTATCTCCACCGTGGAGCCTTGACACTATGCTGCATTTGGCGTTCAGCGACTTCACGAGGTAAGCTCGGCAACCTTTGACATCGTAGTTGGTCACAGTCTTAGGGGCCAATAGCAAGAAGTATCCGTTCTTGTCCGTCTTTGTCTCCGATATCACATTCGTCTTGTTCTTGCACAAAAGTCTGACCACCGCATCTGCATCCCCAAATACACACAAATAAAATAAGGGAATAAAGAGTGGACAATAATTTAGTATTTCTTTTTAGCAAAAAAATAAAAATAAAAATAAAATAAAATAATTTAGTATTTCTATACATTTGTTGTACAGAATAAACAATATTGACTTTTCAAATCAAAGTGTATACTCTTTCTGTTATATTTTAAACGAATTTTTTGCAAACTACAATATTTATATTTTTTATTTGAAAAATATTTTCTTCATTTATTTATTTTAAATCAATATTTTTATGTATATAATATGAAAATTTTATCTTTATTTAATTACAAGTCATTTATTTTTAATAAATAACATTAAAAAATTAATATTGTGACTAATTTTTGAGACGAAAAATATTAGTCACAAATTTGTGATATCGACGAATTGCGTTTTGCCCGAGAGATTGATTTAGAAAGATTATCTATTGGATAAAGAATGCAAAAATAGAAAGAATATAAATAAAGGCGCATACACGGGAAGGGGGCACCACTACTTCAGTGACGATGTTATGACTAACTTTATTCGTAACAATTGCGTAGTTATTTAGTCATAATATAATATTGTGACGGATTATGTCATAACTAAAATTTGTCATATTTTGTGATGACAATGTGATGATGTTAGTAGTCGTAACAATTATGACGTTATTGTGACCAATATGTTAGTTACAATATTTAGATTTTTAACACAAACCTAGTCAAACACAAACCTAGTCAAACACTAAAAATCATAATTTGTGTACTTCAAAAAAGAATTACAAACGACATTTTTTTTGGTTCTTGGTAAATAGCTATATTATCCATCAAAACTAAAACCTATTACCAAACATCCAAAATTTTGAAAACCAAAAACCAGTTTTTAAAATATTAAAGACCAAAACACAAAGCCACGTGTTGAAAATAAAATTTTCATTTACCACTAAAAAATATTAAATCCATTTTGTAAAAAAAAAAAAAAAAAAACTTAACGCAACTGCTTCTATTATGCCTCCACTACCTTTTGTTTTAATTTTCATTCTCTCCACTCACACAGATCGAATCTGTGATTCTCCTTCTTCTCTGCAGGTTCTTCGACAGCCATTAATGTCTCCTCCACCATTGTAATCCTTTAGCCCGCCACCTCCCCCGGTAATCCTCTCTTTTTCTCCTTCTCTCTCTGTCTCTCTCAGAAGTGCTGAAAGTTTCTAAGAAGTTCAAATCTTTTCTCGTTTGGTTTATCGTAGAAATATGATTTAAAACGTATCAGTGGTTGTTTGGTGTATTCGTAGGCTTAGGTCTTTAGGATTTCTCTAAATCAAATTAGCATTTTTCGGTATCCAATCTCTTTAGATTATGCATCTTTGGAGCTTTTTAACATGAATTATTATGCTGATCTTATTTGCTATGTCTTTTTCATAATCTCAGGACGACGAAAAGACTTAAAAGATAAAGTTCTTTGAATTGAACAAGCTTCTAAAGAAGATTAATCACTTAAGAGAAATTTGAAGGTTTGATGAGCTTTGAAGAAGATCTTGTTGTAGACATTGAAGATGTTGGATTCAGCAAGAATACAAGACACAACCGATCATGAGGAATCTAGTTTCATCATAAAATGTTTCAAATCTGCATTTTTATACGAATCCTTTAATTTCTTTTTGTATTTATGTTTTGGGAATTTTTGTTCATTTACTTAATTAAATAATTTAAATTTTGTACATTTTAATTTAAAATTTACATAATTTCTATATATATTGAATAATGAAAATTTTGTTTATATCAAAACAGTTTTTATGACATAATGAGTGACAAAATTATGACGTTATCGAAATCACAAAATATGATGGTTTTGTGACTACATTTTAGTCGGTAACTGTGACGTTTTTGTTACTCTTATTTATCGTCACTGTTTGTTACAAAATTGTAACTAAATACTATTGTAGTAATGCTGTTACGTTTTTGTTACGAAATTTTATTTGTGACGATTGTATTGCAACCGTTCAAAATTAGTCACAATATTTTTATTGTGATGGAATTTTTTTATTTTGACGGAATATTTAGTACTAATACAATTATTTTCGTGTAGTGTAAAAACAAATTTTCTAAATAATAATAATAATTATTATTATTTTTTAAAGTTTTGTGATAAAAATATTTTATTAATTTTATATAATAAAATCCACTTAATCATTCAAAGCATAAAAAATTAAAACATAAGTTTTTTCATGATTACTCTAATTATGGCTTTGCCTTCAAAGCATAAAGCAAAAACAGAGCATTAGCTCACATAAGCAAAGTGAATCAAATATGGATTCTTTAACAACAGATAATAAAGCATTTGTTTGAATTTCATTTGATAAAAAATAATCATTATTTATAATCTTAAAAGAGAATTGTTTAGAAGCTAATTGAGTTTTTAAAAAATTGGTCCAGATAATTATTTCGTCGAAAATGAAGATGTTGTGATTTTTTCAAAAAAAAAATTATTTTAGCCAATTAATAAAAGATATTTAAGAGATTTTCTTTATGTTTTTTCCAAATAAAATCTTTATTTTCTGTAAAATAAAAAGATATACTCTATTTTATTTTTTAATTGATTTTTTTTCTAGAAATTATATTCACTTTTAAAAGGGTATTTTACTGGAATTTAATGAAAAAAAATCTTCAACTTTGGCCACATTCATATTTAAACCCTCAACTATTGTTTTAGTAAAACATCTCCTCAACTTTAATCTTTTAATAGATTTGACCCTCCGTAAACTACTTCCGTTTCCGGTGACAGAATGTTGTTTTGAAAGACATAAAACGTTGAGACGTTTGTATTTTCATAAAAACAACAAGATATTTAATTGAAAAACTAACAAAACAATATAAAGTGCACTATGTTTTAAGTTTAACCTTAAAATTCTCTAAATCCTAAAACCGTAAAATCTAAAAAATTTCTGAACGAAAAGTGAGAGCTGAGGTCATAGAGAGCAAGAGGTACCAAAACCACCAAACAAGCCTCAAAGAATACCAAGAAAAAAACAGAAGACTGTGGCTGAAGAAAATTCTACCACTGAGCCAACACAATTTTCTCTTAAAAATTAATGTTGTGGTAGTGTCTACTTTAGATTTTCTGTAGTTTTTTATGTTGCAATGGATAGTATTTCGTAGAACAATTAGTTTTCTATTTGTTAAAAAATGTTGCTAGTTTTTTTTTGTCGATTTCTTGAAACAAAATATTGTTCAACATCTTGAATTATTAGATATTTATTCATGCTTTGTGTATTTTATTTATTTTACACCTTCTAAAGACCAAACTAATCCATTCAAAATCCATAATAAAATTACGAAACCGGAACCATAAGTTTCCAATTCAAAATTTTTACATCCACTTCATGTAGTTTTCAATTAAAAATCTTATTGTTTCTATGAAAATACAAATGTTTCGACGTTTTATGTCTTTTAAAACAAAATTCCGTCACCGAAAACGGAAGTGGGTTAGAGATGATCAAATCTATTAATAGATTAAAGTTGAAGAGGTTTTTTATTAAAATAATAGTTGGGTTTAAATATGGATCAAACCAAAGTTGAGGGTTTTTTTCATTAAATTCTCTTTAGTAAAACAATAACTATATTTTCTTTTAAAAATAGACTAAATAAAGAGAATGTTTTTTCAAATTAAAAAAAAAACTGAAACAAAGTATTTTTCCAAATTTTTTCTATTTTAAATGTTGTTTTAGATTTTAAATTTTGTTTTATTATAAATGTTTTTTGTGTTTTCAATACAATTTATTTGATAAATTTATACTTTTAATCAATAAAAGTATTAATGAGAGATAAAAAATAATTTTATTATTTTCTTAATATGTATGATAAAACCTAAAACAACACGTAAAATGAAACATAAGGAGTACCTTTAACGGGTTTGGCGCCTAGGAGGGTGTCAACGCCGGCGTACTTACAGGGTTTGCAGTAGACCTAACCCCGAACGGCCACTAGAGTCTTGTTGAACTTCGGAGGGTAAACCGGTGGGAACGCCGGAGGCTTGATCGGAGCTTTAGCCGGTGGGAGAGTTGGTAGCTTAATCGGAGCTTTGGCTGGTGGGATTGTTGGTAGTTTGATCGGAGCTTTGGTTGGTGGGAGTGTTGGTAGTTTGACCGGAGGTAGGGGAAGGTGGCGGGTACGGCTATGGTAAGGAGCTGGTGAAGGAGCTTCTGAGGTGAAAACAGAGGAAGTGAAGAAGCAAAGTGCTAAGAGAGTTAGCAAAACACTCTTACCAATGAATCCCATCTTTATTCTTTTGTTTGTGTTTGTGTTTGTGTTTGTGAGTGAGTTTGGGGTGTTGTGAGTTGGGTGTATTTATAGGAGATTTCAAGCTTCAATTTTTATATAATTCACTTGGTATGCGTTTATAGATAATACAGTAGCACATGTGCACGTCTTGCGAGATAGTCGAGAAGTTTCCGATGTCTCGGTAAAGATTTAGATTTAGATCTCCTAACCGGTTTTAAAACTTTAAGCAATCCTTTACTCATAAACTAATATTAATAAAACAAAATTGATTCATAAATTTGATGTAACTATATTATCAATGAAACTTTTAATTTTAATAAATAAGATTTTATAAATAAAGTTTTCATAACATCTAACTATAATTCTTTCTAACCACATTTTTCGTGACTATTCTATGGCAAAATTTTATGCTACTAATTCCGTGGTTAAATCGTGATGACCATAAAACTCAATCCAATGATCACATAGCCCCTCAAATTTTCCGACCATCCGTGACTAAGCACAATTTAAGTTTCAGGTCAAAGATACATATATTCAAAATAATTTTTCAGGCCTATGTTGATATATATTTTTAAACCTTATGATTTCAATGATATACATATGTAATGATTTGAGAGTTTTTGGAGACTTTTACGAGAGCTCTAGACTCATATGTGTAATGATTTATTATACAGTAGAACCTCTATAAATTAATACTCAATAAATTAATAAAATTTTTAAATTAATAAATTATCCAAGTTTCGAGTTGGGCCGGTGTAATAATTGACACATTTCAATAAGATAATAAGATAATAATTTTTTTTGAAATCTCTATGTAAATATATGGCCCCATTAATAATATAAATTAATAATCATATAAATTTATTATATATATAATATTTTAGTGAAATATGATTTTAATATTGTTTATTTATTCGTAAATTTGTAAGTTTGTTGGAGTTTATCTCTATTTTTTCTTAAAATATCAAAAATATATGATATTATCTTCTCAAATTGCATCAAAAGTTATATAAAAAATATATGCAATGATTATTTCATAATGTATAAATGCATTAAAGCATATTGAAGTATTGTCTTCATTTTTTCTACTTTCTATATAATTTTTTCGGAAAAACTCTATTAATTTATGGATAAATTAATAACCTCTATAAATTAATAAAATTCTCCAGTTCCAACATTATTAATTTATAGAAGTTTTACTGTATATAGTCTGTGAATTTTATGTGAGTTGATAAAAAACAATGGACAGAGTTTTAAAGTTTATTGGAGTTTAAAAAATTACGCATGAACTGAAATAAACCTGATTGATTAAATTAGTGTTACTTTCAATGAAAATATCTGGGATATAGTATTAATGCATGAGTTTTCATTCATGTTCCATGTTTTGTGGTCTATAACATGTGTGCATGGCAACAAGATGCGCCTGGTGCGGCTTCAACACATTACACATTTAAAGATCCATTAATTTTCACACTTCTTCTCTTTATTTGGTTTTTCGATTTATGTACATGCAATCCATTAGACTTCTAATGAAATTAGGAAAACGATGCCTATATAACTATTCTAATTAGATCAGGAATTTTTTTTTTTAACATACGATGAAGTTAATCACTGTTACCTATCATTCGCATTTTTAAGCCATGACATATCAAGTCTCAGATTTCCATATGTGTAAGCGTTTATCTATACTATTAAAAAGGAAGCATAATTTGAAAAAATAAGATTTCATATATAATTATACCATATTAATTATTTTAAATCATTATATTTGAAATTTTTTGTTAAGATTTAAAATTATGGTTCTTCTATCATCTTTGTTTTAATTTTCAAATTAGATTCAAATTAGTTCTTCTATCAGATTCTTTGCATATGTTTTGAATCAAATTTTTAGAAACATAGATATATTACTCAATCGATGAATAAAAAGTTAAAAGTCTCACATAAGTTAAAAAATTAAACAATGGTTCTAAATCATATTATATATAAAATAATCAAAATGATTCAAACTGTAAATGAGCAACAACATTATCTTATTAGGCGTCCAAATTTAATAGTTTATTAATTTAATCTGGTACTTTAGTTAAACCAACAATTTCCGAAAGAAAACCAATAATTTACTGAAGAAAATAAATAAAAAACATTTTAAATACATAATTTCAAATAATAGAAATATTAATAATATTTAACATAAATGCATTTTTGACAAAAAAAACAAAATTAATCCCCCAAGAAAAATTACATTAAATCTACGTTCATTTTTATATAATTTGATTTTTCTAAATTATACCAGTTTTCTATACTAATTTATTTTACTAGCTAAAATCGTTATTTGACGAAATCAATATGCTATTACAAATTTCAATATATTTATCTTATTGGAATGGAAAATAGTGGATATGGGACGGAAACAAATAATTCGGATAAAAAAACATTGGTCTAACGAATTTTGATTTAAAAATAGAACAAGGATTTTGTGTAATGGTACGGGATCAACAAATCTAGGTAGATAAATTCAGTTTTCAAATTATACTAATTTTGGTAAGAGTTGACTATAGGACGGGTTACAATCCCCATCGAGATGGGTATTTTAAGAATTTCAGGTAATTTTTTTTATATAACTTCCATTAGTTTTATAAAAATTTAATATTCAAACGGAAAATACATGTATTCCGCCTAAAACTTTTACTCAATTTTTTATAATAAATATTTTCAAACAGATAAATTTTTAGGTTAAAATTGTCGAATGTGTTATTATTTAAAAAAAATAGTTATGAAATGAAAGATTTTTGATAGATACTAGACGAGACAAGTTTTCCGTGTCAAAATAGGTATGCCTAGATTATTTACTGAAATAATCTAAATACAATTTAATACTCCTACTCAAACTATTAAAAATATACATGTTACAACTAAATTATATTTTAAATTTAAATATCAAACATATTTATTTTACAAATATAATCTCGCACGTACCAGATAACGGGGTCCGATTCTAGTTGCGTTAAAAATCGACGCAATAGAAGTAACAGTGATTTAGTTACCGATAATGTGAAGAATGACATGCTATTTTCATTTCTATAATAAAAGTTATAAAGACGACCAAAAATATATATATATATATATATATATATGAAAATACTGAAGAGTACGGTGCGTGATCACAGTGATCAGCTACGACGGCATCATCTATGTGTAATGTCAGCTATAAAACTGAAGTGAGCAGGCAAGCACAAACGTAACAGAATTTCAAATTTCAAATTCAAAATCACAAGAGAGAGAGAGAGAGCTGATAATCGCCGGAGCTACTGATTTCGTCTCATCGTCTCTTTCACTCTCTCAGTTTCGTCTGCAATGTCGTCAACCAGAAGAAGCACTAAGAGAACTCAGCCAGATCCGCCGAAATCGCTGAAGAAGCCAACACCGAAGGCAAAACTCCAGGAAGATTTGGATCTCGATGTTTCTAGGTTCGTTTCCTCTTTTGTTTCTTCTCCGTTTCTTCTGGTTTTGGCTGGATTGTGACTCGCGATTATGTTTCCGTGTTGATCGTGCAGCGATTTCAAAGGACTCATGTCGGCGTTGCATCAAATCCGAGAGAAAGCTCAAGAGGATGGCCGGAAGAAGAAGGAAGAAAACATCTCCAGGTGATATATCTAATATCTCTCTCCGTTACATGTTTCTCTTCGGTTAGTTTCATCTCCGACTACGGAATGTTTAGAATAAACAGAGTTCGATACTACCGTAACCTTTCGATTTCGTTTACTATGCAATTATCGAGAAATCCATGGTGATCGGCATCGCAATCTTTGTTGGATAATATTATGCTAGTTACGATCGTTTCTTCTACTTGTTATCGTTGTTGGTTCATGAACTAGTCTGGATCATGTATCGCAAACCAAATTTATCAACTAGATATAGCCAGATGATGCTAAGGTGTTCGATCATTTGTTCTGGCTTTTGATATCGGTTGATCTGTTGTGCAAGTGGTTGTGGTATGTTCTTGTATCGCTTAAACTAGTAAGCAAATGTTTGATTGATAGATATGAAGCTCGTTTTGATTTCAAGAGATACAGGACGTTTAGATTTTCAGTCTTTTGTTCCTCAATTCTGAAGCACTCGGTTGATTTCTCTCATTAGTCTTGGTATCTAGTGGTATGATTTTGTCATTTATTGTTCCAGAGCACAAAATTATCTGAGGATTGTTAGCATTCTTGCTTTTGATCGGCAGAATCAGTTTTCTCCACAAGAAGTTGAAATAAACTCCATGGTTCTAGTTTAAGTTTTGGTTGCTGAATCTTGCTTTAATCCTTGTTTATCTTTATGACAGTGTCTCCACTGAGGTAAAGTCAAAGATCGACGAGTTGAAGTCAAAACTTGAGAAAGAAAGGTAAAATGAATTTCGGATCTTCCATGCTTTGTGAAATGTTGGCTTGCTAGATAAGATATAAATGGAAGACTGCTGATGAATTCTGTCCTTGACTTGCAAACTGCAGGCAAAACTTTGCCAAAGCTATTTCAAAGAGTTCAAAGGAGGTCTGAACAAAGATCCCAAGATGATATTTTAACATAATTGAGTATTTAGAAAGGTACAAGGATCTGATCTCTGATCCATATTTGCAGTGTGAGAATATCTTGAAGGATGAAACTGCCAAGTTTGAAGAGCTTCATCACAAATTCATGAAAGACAAAGCTGATTATCTACAGGGTTTGAAAGGTATTCTTTATATTTGCTCTCTGGTTTTTTCATCTCTTACTTTTAAAGTCAGTAGTGTAAGGTGTCACAAAGTGGGATACTACGAAAACTGAACATGTGTTTCTGCTTGGCAGACACAATTTCCAAGATTGAGGAGGACAAAGAGCAACTAAGTAAATTAAACAACTACTTATCATGAGACCACTGTTATAAGATGGCAACACTTACTCACTTCCACCTGTGAAATAACATTATAGGGAAGAAGGAGAAGACAATGATAGCGGAACAGGAGAAGTTTTGCACAGACAAGCTTGCTCAACTGGAAGAGTCTCTGAAGAAAAGGAAACGGGTAAATAATAATAGCCTTACATATAATCTACATACTCTCTCTTTAATCATGTTATATATATGCCTGAACCACAAATTCTTAGTGTGTTAGGATGACAAAACTTTCAGCATATTGAGGAAAACTCTTGGCACTTTTCTGGAGAACGAAGCCTCTGATGAAGAATTCCCACCTGATGAGTAAAACATTGTATTTTCACTTGATGCTAAAAAAGGTTACAAACCCTTTTAATTTGATCAGCTGTATCGTTCAGGTATTACAAAATATATACTCCATATAAGACTTTATAGCAGAAAACATTTCTCTCTGAAGTAGTGTTTCAAGACTTTGAATATTGTGAGCATTGCCTACTATGTTATAATTTCAAACTGAAGTTTAATCACAATGTTAGCTAAAGCTAGCTTCTATATGCTCTTTAAAATGTTAGGTTTGTTGACTGAGTCATAAAAAGCGTACAAGCGTTAGGTGAAATTAAATACTTATAGCACCAACAATGAATATGGACATTTAATTGTAGTTAAAGCTTATCAAACACTAGCAGTTTCTAGCCAAACTTCTCCATCTATCTTTTCCTCACTTATCAAAACACAAGCCAACATTTCACAATGGTTATGGCTAGCTTATGGGGGATCTTTAACCCAAGTCATGGAGCTTGTAAACCACAGAAATTTCCTATTCACCATCATTGTTTACATTCTTCAATGTTTCCATTTGATTGCTTTGGTTTCTCTGAAATTAAGAGAGACTTAAGAGGGTACCACTGCCCTCAGTGCAAGTTCTATATCCACAAGGAGTGCGCCGAGTCCCCCTCAGAGATCAATCACCCTTCTCATCCTTCACACCCTCTCAAGCTCCGTAGGTGCGGACCACCAGGGCATAGTGATGGAAGTTGTCGCTTGTGTGGAGCAAAGCTTCGGCTTTTGGTTTATCATTGTTCCATTTGTAACTTTAGTTTGGACACTTCTTGTGCAAGGAAGCTCCTGATTCCTAGAATTTAGTTTGGACACTTCTTGTGCAAGGAAGCTCCTGATTATGGGCCATGAGCATAGACTTCACCTCTTGTCCAAACATGTCTCCTTTGCTTGTGATGCTTGTGGTACAGTTGGCCATAGAGCTCCTTACTTGTGTCATCAATGCAATTTCATGATCCATAGAGACTGCATTTTCTCACCGCGTGTGATATACATCACACGCCACAAGCACCGGATATCTCGAAGTTACTACATTGGCCCTGGGAAATTTGCTTGTGGAGTTTGTCATCTTTGGTTAGATGAGAGGTATGGAGGATACCGCTGCTCAGCTTGCCCTGATTATGTCGTCCATTTGAGATGTGCAACAAGAGATTATGTGTGGGATGGAGTGGAACTCGAAGGGGTACCCGAAGAAAAAGATGATACCAAAGATATCAAGCCGTTCGAAGTGGTACATGACAAAGTAATTAAACATTTCAGTCATGAACATTTTCTCAAACTCAAAGACAATGGTGTTGTTTGTCATGATATAATCCACTGCAGTGCTTGCGCTCTACCAATCTACTTTGATGCACATTACGAATGTTCGAGTTGTGAATTTGCTCTTCACAAGACATGCGCTAATCTTCCCAGGAGGTTAAGGCATGGGATACACAAGCCTCCACTTACTCTACGACCAAACACTACTCCAAATGATGAGAATTCTTATAACTTCTTCTATTGTTCTGTGTGTCAGCGCCTCTGCAGTGGTTTCAAGTATGTATGTTGCAATGTCGAGATAGATGTACGATGTTGTTCAATGCAGGAGCCGTTTATCCATGAAAGTCATCCACATCCCTTGTACCTTACTTCCTCCGAAGCTAAGGTTTGTGGTACTTGTAATGTGATCGCATCATCGGTATTGAGTTGCGTTGATTGTGACTTCGCATTGGGCTTGGACTGTTCCACTTTGCCAAACAAGGTAAAGCACAAATGTGACACACATTTTCTCTCTGTCTGCTTTGGAGAAAAGACGAGTGGGTACACACATTTTCTCTCTGTCTGGTTTGGAGAAAAGACGAGTGGGCAGTACTGGTGTGAGGTATGTGAAAAGAAAATCAACTCGAAAACAAGATTCTATACGTGTGAAGATTGCGGCTCCACTCTTCATATTGATTGCGTGATTGGGAATTTCACATTTTGGAGACCAGGATACATGTCCATATCACAGTACCAACTCATAGTTCTTCCCAATGTGTTTGCAACTCGACCACATTGTCATATATGTTTTCGACGATGCAAAGACACCTCTGGCGTCATATACATTTCGGAGAAATACATTTGTTCTTCTAAATGTTTAGAAGCCTATTTCGGATTCAGCCTTACACTTACAAAGTATTCAACTCTGGATGTGAGTCTTTGGGTTTGGGATCCTTTTCGACTCGAACCTTAATAGCCATAGCTAGAGCATTCTGTAATAGAACAGATCCGGTCCCCATGAACTCTTTTTGAAGAAGAAAGGAATGCTATTCCAAAATAAACATATTTTTCTCATGAATTACATCATGCCTTTTGATTTTACAAGAATCTCAACAAAAGAAAATGTTAAAGGGAAGATGAGTTTTTCATTTCCAGAGTTCTTCCATGGGGATTCCACGCTCTTGAGCAACATCGCGGAATTGTCTCATCTGTTGCACTGCTGCAAGAGTGGCTCTAGCGTTGTTGAGAGCATTGTTACTTCCAAGCTGTTTCCCCAATGCATTCTCAACTCCTGCCATCTCTAGTACAATCCTAACCGCTCCTCCAGCAATCACACCAGTACCTGGTGAAGCCGGTCTAAGCATCACCTTGGCTGCTCCGTAATCACCCTCTGATCTATAAACAAAGATGCAATAGCTTAAAACCAAAAAAACTCCCTCTAAAACATAACCAAAACACACACACACACAAACCCTTCCTAATTGCTCCCAAAATGCTTAGCTCATGGCCTATGAAACCTTTTATTAACCAACCGATTCTTCTAAACGTTTTGGCACAAAGCAAACATCAATCTCATAAGACAAGAATTCTGAATAACAAGTCCCATAACACCAATCGTTAAACCAAACAAACCATCACACCCAACACAATGCTAAGAAGACTAAAATCGCAAAAATCTTGGTTCATTTGCCTACTGATTAACCAAAACCGATTCTTCTAAGCATTAAAGCACAAAACTTTACCTTTGGGAGATAGCAAAATACTTAGTCCCATAACACCAATCCTTAAAACTAACAAATCCCCACATCCAACACAACCATGAACAATAATAAGTTAGACTCAAATCCCAAAACCTTACTTCATTGCCAAGTGGGACTTTTTATCATCCAAAACCAATTCTTCCAACCATCAACACACATTACAACCATAAATTTCAAAACTTTTTTACCTGTGAGGGAAAGTAAGATACTTAGTCATAGGAACTTGAACAAGATTACGCCTAGCATCAATAGCAGATTTCTGAACAGCAGCAACAACTTCTTTAGCCTTAGCACAACCAACACCAACATTACCTTGTTTATCACCAACAACAACAATAGCTCTAAATTTCAATTGCTTCCCACCTTTAACAACTTTAGTAACTCTCCTAACTTGCACAACTCTCTCTTCAAACCCATCTCTAATCTTATTATCTTTCTTTGGTTTCCCACCAACACCTCCACTACTCTTCTTAAGCTTTGAATCCATCACATATATATCTTTCCCTAGCAAACTCTCACCACTATAAGCAGGACCATAGAGCTCCTCGTAAGCTGTGGCGATCTCTGCCTCTGTTTCGTCTGTTCCTTCGTCGAAATAAGGCGGTGGGACGAAACCTTCTGGAGCAACCGGAGGGTCGAAGACGACATTTGCGGTTATTTCTGGAGTTTCGTCTTCGAAGAAGAAAGTTTCGATTTCGTTTGATGATGCTTTGATTAGAGTGAGAGATGAGGAGCGACGGTTGAGAAAGGAGGAGAAGGAGACGATTGGTTTTGCAGAAGGGATTAGAGAGGAGGTTCGGTTGTGGAGGGAGAGTGAAGAGAGTGAAGAGAGAGCTGAAGCTGTCGCCATTGAAATGGAGATTTTTGGGATGAGGAAGTGAGAAGAATAGAGCAAAAAGGCTTATCCAGCAAAGTTATGATTACTTCTCGTTTTTTTATAAATTGGCCACAATATATTTTTATACTTACGTTTCAGCCTCGTATTTTTAAAATTTGAAAAATAAACCCAAGTGTTGACTAATGACTATAAAGTAAAAAAAAATAGAGGGGTTTTAGGGTCTTTGAAACACAATCTTAACATTTAAAAAAAAAACCAGTCAAAATCACTTGAATTGTTCAAAAATTATATAAAGCCAAATCTTTCAAAATGTTTGGCTGAGTAACTCATATGTTGTGTGTATATTTAGTTTTAGTTTTGTATCTTGGACACTCTTTTTGTTTGAAATGAGCACATAAGGAGAAAGCCCTTTGTTCACTTCCCATATATGGCCCATTAAAGTTTCTTCAAAGCCCAATTGGATCTCTAAGACCAACTTGTAGTAGTACCTACCCCTCATCAAACGTATATAGGCTATAGTGGTGGTTTTTAGTTTTCGTTTTTTTTGGGTCAAAACCCTATAGTAATGGATAACGACGATAAATCACTAGGAGAAAGTTACGGATGCATCTTAGATAAGATCACTAATCTTCAAAAACGAGAGATCAATTAGCATAACATAGATGAGCTAATTTCTACTTTAAATATTTTGAAAATGTGACATTGGTCTCTGTGGACTCAATTGTATATTTACTATCATGGTAAAATAAATGTGTGCTTGCGGATTGTAGTAGAATCTGTTAAACTTGATCATAATTCATAACACACGAATCCATGATATTTTAGACATGCAAATCCATCGACGTGTGGGATGCGAGAGGGTTATTTGCAGCATACTTACTCTCATGAATTATGCTTTTCATCTTCCCATGAACCATACGATAACTGAATTGATTTAATCCATTAATATCACTTAAAAGAAAGATAAGATTAATATGGAGATCGAAGGTGTTTTGTCCTCTTAAAGATAGAATCGATTCCCTTAAGACAATGACACTACACTAACACTATATATTAGTCAAAAATAATTTACATGTACCAATCAAAATTTTGCCTCGTTAATGATTCGGCAAACATAAGCGATAATTTAAGCACAGATTGGAATTTACTAAGATTAGAGTTATAAAGTAGGGCAATGAGTTGGAAAATGCCTAAGCACTGATTTTAAAAGTAAAGCCTTCTCACTGATTTTAAAAGTATGTTTTGCAAATTAAGGTGACCAAAAATAAATGAATGTACTACAAACGGCCCCCACTGAGAATTAAAAACTAACGTTGCTCGTTTCTGTCACGTGGAGAACTGTGAACATTCCCCCACCACTTCTCTTCTAAATTTTTTCTCAAAAACTATAATATTTTACAAGGGAAACGTATTGCAAACGTGTCAACAAAAATCTACTTAAAATTTTGCTAACGTAACAAAAAGAAGCTTTGTGGATAATCTTGGTTAAAATATAGTATAAGATAGTTTTGTTGAACTAAATTATTTATTTAAAAAAATGGACATGTTGAGTTAGTTCTACTTTTCCTGAAAAATAGACACTTATTACCTCAAAATTTTTAGAGAGTTTCTATACGAACCAATCATATTATACTGTCGAATGAATAGTAAAAATGAGTAAAGAAAATGAGAAAGAAGAGAGAATGAGATGCTGAACAAAAGATATACAATCAAAATTGACAGGCAGTACAATAATGTGAAGTAGTGTGTCGACAGCTGACGACTCTATTGCCCTATCTTGACGTTAATATTTTCACAAAGTTTTATTCTTGCCGATATTTTCAGCTTATAGATGTACAAAAAATATCACAATGAGAATAATCTCATTTAACGCTAAGATCATTAGCTATGTACATTTTCTTAGATAGTGCTTAATAAGATGGTATACCTTATGTCATTTTTCAATGATTTGAAAAGAAAAGAAAAAATCAACTTTATTACATGAAGATTCTTCATGTGTTAATAATATATATATTCATCATGTGGATTTAAGTCAAATATTGATCTTCTTTATTAGTTACTGTAAACACTTCACGTGACCAAAAAACTAACTTTCTCTAAGTCTCGAGATTATTTTAGGGTTGGGTTAATTATGATCCGGTTATGAAAAAAGATTTGTGTTACGGATATTTAAATTTAAACGATGTGAAAAGATTTATCATTTAATATTTAGGAGTTGTAATTGATATGCACTATTAAAGAATCATATACAAAATTTGTTTCAATTTGAAAAGTTGATTCTTTAATAGTGCATATCAAATACAACTACTTTTTAAATTTGGATTTTTGATTTATTGATTCGATTCTTTTTTATATCAGTGTCATGGATCTCAAATTCAAATTATGCTTATGTATACTATGACTTTTACTCAGATGAGTTTAAAAAGTCTGCGTAATATTTTATCGAGAGATTTGTGCACCTTATATATGTAACCAAACTAATGGTGATGTGTGAAACTATATTGTCGGGCTATAATTAATTTCAGGGTTAATTAGGTAGATAAAGAAAACATGGATTGATTGTGAAAATAGTAAACTGATAGTTTTGTTTCGTAAATGGTAAAAGGAGGGGACAAGATATATAAGTGTCCCCTTAGCCTCTCAGAGACATAAATCAAACCTTTCCATAGCTTAAATCATTTGTAAACGGTAAAAAATATTTAGCGGTAGAAATAGATATTTGATGGTAGGATATAATTTTTTGTTGTTTTACGTATGATAACATATTCTCCAATGGTACACATTGAAGAACCCGAATTTGAGACATCGAGAAAAATAACCAAAAATCTACACAAATGCTAATCAATAAAAAAATGATAAATTGTTGTGTTTAAAACTCTTAACGATTTTTTCACAGTTTAAAATCAAAGGATTGTGCTGCTTTTTACCGTTCAATTATGCTAAAATGACTTCATATTACATATTACCAATTGAATCACAAACATATTCAAGTTTGGACCATCCTTATATGTGCACTTCTGGCTTCGTGGCCCCGAAGAAGACTAACTTGATTGATCTTATCATCCACACGAAACGAATTGAAATTGTAAAATTAATTTAAGTGGTGGCCCTATGCTATAAAATCGAAAGAACTTCTCTTTGTAACCAAATATTATTTCTACGAGATATTTATGTGCATCAGCAATAACTTTTCTATAAATTATTAGTTGAGCCCCCAAAGGATATATGTGTCTATACAAAAAATAACAGAGCACTAAAGCTTGATCGTATATTTTTTTTACCAATGCTAAATATATTTTTTTTACCTTGAAACATGAAAGAAAACAAAAAGTGAAAATTTTGTGGTCCAACAACTTAAGCACCTAAGATCCTTCCCCACTTAAGTTTTGGGGCTCCTTTACTTGTCTTCAAATGTTTACTTCCTCTTCTTCTTCTTCTTCTTCGTCTCTTGTGCCAGCTTTCATGTGAGAGAGAGTTAAATTTTGCAAATGAGTATGAGAAGAAGCAAAGCAGAAGGGAAGAGGAGTTTGAGAGAAATGAGTGAGGAAGAGGAGGAAGAAGAAGAAGGAGATTCTGAGGACACTTTTGATGAAGAAGAAGAGACTTTGGAGAAGAAGCAGAAAGGTAAAGTTACAAGTAGTAGTAGTGGCGTTTGTCAAGTTGAGAGTTGTACTGCAGATATGAGCAGAGCCAAACATTACCACAAACGTCACAAAGTCTGCGAGTTTCATGCCAAAGCTTCTCTTGTTCGGATCTCTGGTCTTCACCAACGTTTCTGCCAACAATGCAGCAGGTAACATTTCTGTCATCTTTTTTCAAACTCCTGCAACAACAAACCAAGATACATAGAAGAGAAAGATATATGAGACATTTTTAACTTTGGTTTTTAAGGTTTCACGAGCTCGGTGAGTTTGATGAAGCCAAGCGGAGCTGCAGGAGACGCTTGGCTGGACATAATGAGAGAAGACGGAAGAGCACAACTGAATAAAGACGGTGAAAGGTCCGAAATCTCGATTCGAAGGTTAATGAAATAGTCTTTGCTTGCTCTCTTCTGTCAGTCTCTTTTACTTCCTTGTAATCCTCTGTGTGTCTCTCTCTCTGTTTCTCCATATTGCCTGCAATCAAAGCTATCTGCTAAACCTAAGACATGATTAAATGCATTGAGAATAAGTAAATGCTTCAAGGAATAAATGTAAGACCGTTTAAACTTAAGGAAATGTTTATTTAAGCCATTATATGTATATGTTTTGCGATTAACATATGAGGAGACAGAGCTAAAAAGCTAAAAATAAATAAATAATCTAGGAGACACTTTTGACTCTTGAGATCTGCAAGTTGTGTTACAAGAAAGCTTATCAAAATCCAAGGCAAATGCAAGATCGTAGTAGTGGTTCTAAGATCTGTATATCGGACCAAATAAATTAGATTTGAAAACTAATGCTAGTCACGTTTGATTCCCAACATTTTCATTGAGAACTCCCAAGCAACTATTGCTGCTGCATTAGCAGGGAATGCTCTCACGATCGTTGGACCCAAACCTGCATAACATCCCTTGAGTCCAGCCCTCTTGTGAATCTGCAGACATGATTTTACATAATGTCAAAAAAAAACTATTTCATATACTCTTTGTATATGTGTTTAGATTCACAGAGGCAAGGCAAAAAAATCAAAGTGGCTGACCGACCGAGCTCAACACTTTAAAAGGATTTCTCTCGGTAGCTTTGCCTGGAGTGGTCTGAATAATGGTTTTTGCTACATCAAAAGGTAAAATAGCTGACCAGCACTGTACCATAGAAAGAGAAGTAGTATTAATATAAACTCGATAGCAACATTTTTCATGACATAATTCATGAAACAAACTAGAAAGATTCTTACAGCTATGCCTCCAAGGCCACCAGTGAAAACTCCTATCCCCATGTCAACCAAGTAACCATCTTTAAGCTTAGAACCCTCCAATTTCGAGTGGATGTGATACCGTAAGTACTCATAGACAGTAAAAAATACAGCATTTCCAGCACATTCTCTTAATAATGTTGCGGAACCACCACGAAAAATACCTGTTACCTGAAAGATATCCACATCAACCTAATGTTTGATTCTAAGTAAAATATTTTTTGCAACAAAAGTTTCTCACCCCTTCATTTTTAATGGTCTGAACGGCACAATCAATAGGACTGTTGTATCTACGAAATTTAGGAACCAATGAATCCGTTCCCTGGATCTGCATTCTACACTGAAGAAAACAGTGAATGTCCCATAAACTCCATGGAAACCATGAAAGGTAATAATTGTGGGGGAAAGAAATGGTACTCTGGAGAACCCACCTTTACTAGCTCTGTTGGACATAATACAAAACTAATAATAGCTCCACCAAACATAGCAGATGGAACAATTATCTCTGGTCGTGGCCCATCATCTGGTAAATTTCCCTTTACAATAAAACCAAAAAAAAAGAAGAAGCAAAACATGAATAATTAACAAATCTGAAATTACAGTGAAAGATCATTTGGCCTACAATGTTACCCGTAAGAACAGCTTTGCCTGGGAGTATATGCCAAACATCAATGAACTTTCAAAGGCCATCCCCAAAAACGATGATGTTGCTCCCCTATAGAGTCCTTTGACCTAACATTGATTTCAAGTCAGCAAAAAAAAAAAATGTATCTGGCCAATCTAATGATGGAGGAGATCTAGTAAGTTTCCATTGACACTGAAAAATCTAGACTTTCTAGAAGTACATTAGTTTGCAAGATGCTAGAGTCTAGGAGACATAAGAACAAGAGTGCAGGGAAATATACTCACTCCTTCAGTTTGCAGGATCCTTGAAGCACAATGCAGCCCGTTTTTATATCTGAGCCCGTGCACATCTGTATTATGTTTCTGAAGTTTCACCTGACAGACGATACAAAAGAGAAATATAAAGAACATGAGTGATGCCAATCAAGTGATAAACTATTGAAAATGGTAAAACCAAAACAAGATATGATAATATCATAAGCAACAAACTCAAATAAGTCCCAATATCATCACAAGACTCCTCATTGACATATATGATGAATGATATTCCCAACAACATAGATGATCCACTGTAGAACAGTTTCTAACACCAATGCAATTCGTAAATAGACAAAACCACATTGAGTAAAATTCAGCAGATGAAACAATAATCCCTCGAATTGGAAATTGAAACACATAAGAACCACTTGGTATAACACACAGACTTAACAGAAGAAGAAAAAAATCGAAAATTGGGAAATTAGAGAACCTTGACGGTGTCGAAAGGATGGCCGACGGCGACAGTGGCGAGACCAGCCATCATTCCGGCGACATATTCCTTGTAAAACCCTAAGCCCTCTCCAATCGTCGTCGTATTACTCTCTCCCATTCCCACCACACCACTCTACGAGACTACGAAAGAGTTTTTATTTTATTTTATTTAATTTCCTCTTTCTATCAAATCAGTTTTGATTTCTTAAAATACAACGAGGAAACAGTTCATATGGTAAATTCAAACATTTGATATCGGTACCACAAATTTTACCCTCTCTTTTTTCGTTTTTTTCTTCTTCTAAATACACAAATTACGATGCAAAATACATTTTACTTGAGTGATAGTTCTCGTCTAATTGTGACATAACTTGTTAGTTTTTGTTAAAAAGCTAATTAATCAGAAATTAGAAACTCGACTCTAGCTTAGCTTGGATACATTCTTGACTCATGTCATTGTCTAACCCCATAATGTAAAATCCGAACCCAATAGCATCAAACATATTTCTCTAGCCATTTATTTGTATATAAGTTCGGTGCATTGAAGGTCAAAAGATCGGATAAAACCTTTGTTTTCTGAGTCTTGCGGTTCATACCAGTTATGAGAATTCGTTTTCCTTTATTTCGATTCCGACTTTTCCTTTATATTGATCAAGCCTTAAACGGTTCACTATAACTTAACACGATCACAGAACTTGGCCCGTTAACATTTAAGATTGTTCTACTACTTGGTAAAAAATAACAACTTCTTTTTATTCATTACCAAAATGATTACAAGAGTTCCCACTATTTAAAATTATTTCTTCCCTAATACACAAAAACCACCCATGCCGGCTTAAGAGCAGCTATTTAAATCTTGTCCTAGTTCCAAGTCGTTGAAACATAACTAGTCATTTTGGGATCGATAACACATTAATCATACTGCAAGAACATTTTTATTAGCCAAAGATAACAAGATATATATGTTCATATTGTTACGGAGAAGTGTGAGACTTGTAAAAAAATCAAGTCATTTTCAACTAGAATTTATTTTTATCATCATTCAAAATAACTAAAACAAAATTTTGAATATAAATATTTTTACCTTTTCTAATTACTTACATTTTGATTTTAAATGGTATAACTAACAATATTTCAAATTTTATAACAAATCATATGTTAGTTTTGAGTTTAAAGATATTTAATTTAGAATTTTTATCACTGTTGTAAGAAATCTAATATTCCCAATAGAAATTATAATTATTTTTACTTTGAAATTATATAAGTATGTCCCAGCAGGATAAGTTACAAATATTACCATAGCCCACTACATCCAAAGACATGGATAACCTTTAATTAAATCACTATCATATTTGCTTGTTGAGACAAAGAATTCAGCTAACCATGGTTAAGTTTTTCTTAAATAATGATATGATTATGACACATTAATCAACCATAGGTTAGTTAGATAGATGATTGAGACTCACTAATATCAACCATAGTTAAGTTAAATTCCGCCATCATTTACCCATTATGCCAACCATAGTTGAGTTAAACTCCATCGTAATATATCATACATATCCAACTACCGAACAGTAGAATTATTATTACAAGATAAGAGACGAGAGAACGCATCGCCACCTTTAAACCCAACACAGATGGTGGAGATCTAACGGTTACTAACAAGAAGACATAAAGGATGCGAATACAGCCACACAAAAAACTAAACAGAAAACAGACACGTGGCAGAAAACTCCATCATCTTGGTTTAACGGTGCTTGCTCCTAGTATCGTCGCTGTATAGCCTGCGGATCACAACGGTCAAACATATCTTAGATCTGATATGAACCGTCCGATCAGATAATAGTTACAAAAGAGTATATATACTACGTACCAGTCGTAAGTGGTGGGAGAGTTTGGGTGAGAAGGCTTGTCGAAGAGGTTTGTACCCATTCCTCTGGTAGCTATGTTACTTCCGGGATGAAACACACTTCTCCATACGTTCTGCTTACTCACCGATCCTGGCGTCGTCGGAGTTCCGGGACTCCCCGCCGCCACCGTCGCCGCCGCCGGTGAAGTCTTGCTGCTGCTCCCTTCTCCTACACCTTCCAAAATCACACATACATGAGTTCATACAAATATTCATTTACTTGACAACAAACGAAACATATGACTAAAGTAAATAAATATATCTTTGATGTCAATGGGTAGGGCGGTGATCTTATCGCGGAGGCGGCCAAGACCATGCTCCGGCTTAGGTCCGGCAACAACTTCATCCCACATCTTTCTTCTTTCTTCTTCCTTCTTTCTTCTTATCTGTGTGTGTTTATAGTTGTGTTTGCAAAAGTGTCAAGTGTAAGTAATGTTAGACAGAGCTTATCTTACTTATAGACCCATATTTAAAAGTATTTCTGAAAATATCTTCTCTTTTTTTTTGTCGCCTATCTATCTATTTCTCCTTTTAAAATTTTAATAATCGACCCGTAAAATATCTAGAGGAATAGTAATAGACAATAATTAATTGGGAATAATAGAAACAAAGAAAGTTTATGTATTTGCACAACACTGAATTTTCGTTAAATTGAAAATGCTTTTAGCCAAAAGTTCATTTTCTTTGTCATCATAAAATAACATGATATGTTTTTAAACAGTGTGTTCTTTATTAATATGTCATGTAATCTTTTAAGTCATTTTACAACATTTTACTTTAACTTACAACTTCCAAGGCGTCAGCTTAGAATAAAAATACACTTACCTTGCAAATTAGGATGCGAAACAGCCAATTTTAAATGCATAATCATAACAAATATACGACCTTAATTTACAACACTAATGTTATAAAAAAATATAACCATATTAATCAGAGGAGGGAGCAGAGTGTGGAAATAGAAAAATGCGATATGGATAAGGACGAAGAGTCATGACTCATCAAGTGGGACCCTTCAATCAAAGTATCTTTTATAGGAAAACAAATCACTATATTTAATAATTTTAAATAAAATATTACGTAATTTTTTTTCTTCAAGATATATATATATTTATATGAGTTTAATCGTTTAATATTGGTATTTAGTAGATTCTGTTAAAATGCCTGACTACTTTAGCGAATATTTTACGAAAGAGCTTCCTTCAAATCCACCATAGAATTTTTTTTCATCTCTAACAGTTGCTAAACATGGTATAAAATCCAATTGAGCTAATCACTAATAAAATTTGGTTTTATACAAAGACAAAGTCAAGATAATAGAGCACCTCAACATTATTGTGCTTCCAAAAGCAACCACTCTCCTGTCACATTAATTCTAAGATTACAATCAAATAATCTTTCCAAGGGTGAACAAAAAAACTGTTCTAACCATAAAACCAAGCTGTGAATAGTTTTACAATGTATACACAATTCCTCCACGAAGCTCCACTTCAAACCTTTTTCCATTATTGGTTAAGGATAACAAATGGAGATCCAAATAATTTAGTTGCTAACTTAAAAAACAAAAACAAAAAATTCTAAACTGAGGAAATTTAAGGATGACATAATTTACAAGAATATCATTAGTTTTGCCCTCATGCCACCAATCTACCATACAAGTGGCTTCTACCTTAGGGTTTACCATACTTTTCTACATACCCCTGCAAATGAACAAAGGAACTGTCATCAGATTAATGCAATACTTACTACTTTTAAGTATCATTTTATTTTAGGCTAAAAAACTCACCTCAACAAGCTTCACAATTTTGGTTGCATAGAAACTAAGATATTGGTCGATCAATTCGGTGTCATTTGGCACCTGATGGAACTGGACAGCAGTGCTGACTACCTTCTCAGTAGCTTTTTTAACTATCATGTTATGCACATCTTTGCTAAGACGACCATCACGCCACAACGGTTTCACCATTTCTTTAACGGATTCCACAACTGCTGTCCGGAATTGTCTCATTACTTTCATTCCTGCGTCTGACCTCACTTCACCATCTATCTCATCTGATTTCAGCGGCTTTTTATATGAAGATCCCTCAGTTCTTTGCCAAGAATCAAACCCTGCAGGTTTGCTTCTCTTCAAAACAACTCTGTTCTCTGCAGCTGCTGCTGAAGAAATCTCTTTGCTTGGTGTTGTTGTTGTGTCATTTTGATCAACCACTGAAGTAGCCACCCCTTCCACTACTCTTTGTGCTTCCGAACTCCTTCTAGCAAAAATTTCTTGGTGTTGATTTTGACTGCATGAACTACTTTTATCATCATTCTTGCATTCCAGTGCTTGGAAACCACTAGCAGAATCACCATCTTTCTGCTGGCGGGAGTTTTTCCGTGCATGTTCTCCTTTACTTGATAACGGAGAATTAAGAGATTTGTCTCCTAGATTCTCTACATCAGTGAAAGGATCGTAGAGGGCATCAGACGAGGGAAGTATATATGGTGGAATTGTGAAAGATGCTTGAAAAGGTTCAGAAGGTTCCCAATCATTTGAAGAAACTTTCTTTTGATCACTAGTAGTGTTGCCTTCAGCATCTTGATCAGATGAAACAGCTTTCTCTTGCGGCTTTGGAAGTGATCCAGATCCATATATACTATTCCCACTTTCAGAATGCCCCATGGTAGAAGCACGCTCATTCATAGGAACAGAACTTAACAATGATCCTGTCCAGGCTGGTCCAGAAGATCCCATTTCTGTTTTTATATGGGAACTGAGACTAGGTCTATGCTCAGGAACAAAGCTGCTTCTCAATGTGAAGGCATTGCTGTTATTCATAACCAGAGACCTGTTGTCAATGACATCAGAACCACACGTTTGCTTCAAACTCTCTCTTCCCATGTTTTCAAATGAAGGCATATAGCGCATCTCATTCATGGATGGAAAAACTCTCTGAGAACCTGGGGGATTCACGAAAGACATGGACGGGAAAACTCCTTGGGAACCTGGGAGATTTGCGAAAGGCATGGACGGGAGAGCTCCCTGAGAACCAGGGAGATTCATGAAAGACATGGACGGGAAAACTCCCTGAGAACCAGGGAGATTCAAGAAAGATATATCCTGTCTGGTATGCGAAGAGATCTTGCCATTTTCGCTTAACTGGGAAACTCTTACACCTTCTTTGTTCTCCAATGTTCTTCTTTCTGAATGAATACAAGTAAAATAAATCAATGGTTGATTCATAAAGAGAAACTAAACTCCTCCAAAAATTATTCAAACGACCTCTATATTGTTGTAACTGCCTCCACATATGATCACTAACATCACAATCTTCAAAAGAATAACTATCTTATAGGACATACCTTCATTAGACTGGATATCACTGCTTCCAGCTATGTTATTTTGCGCTTGTTGTTGACTAGTGCCATTCGAATTCTCTTTTGCATGAAGAAACCTGCAGGAGCTCCCTTTGTTACACCACCCTTTAGCAAAAAACTTGCAGAGAAGAGCTGGACGTTTCTGTTCTGGTTCGTTCCTTCCACCATCAGGGGTAAAGCTTGTTGGCATTATACCCGGAGCAGGAAATCTGAGAACCGAATCTGTCAGTATAAAAACTTCAAACATGCAAAATATCAGAAGGTCAACAACCACTATACACTAGCCTCCTACTTAGTTTCAGTCAAAGTTAAGCAGCAAAATTTGCCATACCTTGATGAAGTGCCTTTATCTTCAGCTAAAGCTTGCTCCTTTATGTTTTTCGATTGCTCATCTGAATGTGTTATTACAGAAAGAGACATATTTAATCAGGACATATAACCAAAACAGCATCTTGAAAGATCATAAAAGAACAGCATTTGGGTAATCCGTATAAAGCCACAATTTTTACAAGAGAGCTTCTAGTGCAAATTTTTACAATTTTTACAATTGCATGACCCCTCAAGTCTTTGAACCTCTTCACCAGAGCTAAATCAAGTCAATTTCATAATTATTTATCTTCAATACCAAAACGATGTGTATTGATCCTCTCCTGCTACCAATCCTAATTTCATCAATTTAGAAGAGGTGATTCCAATTTCCACCAATAAATTTACAAACTTGACACAATTAATTATCAACAACACTGTGTAAGAATCACAAAACCAATACTACTAACCTTTCTGGGAATTGGAAGCTTGAATTGGTTTAACAAGCAATTCAGATGCTCCTCCAATTGTATGTTCATATTTTGCCGCCGCTTCCTTATGTACTTGCACCTTTTGCTCGACCTCATCATCATCAATGTCCATGTCGGAATCAGACATCTCGAAGGCTGTAATAGCACGTCTTGGGCGAGGGAAGTGATAATAATATTGCGGTGTGATCGGAACGGAGCTCGGGCGAGTCTTGAGTCCTCCTCCTGATCCCTGAGATACGTTTGGTAACGAGACCGAGACCACCATTGATACAAGACCTTACTGTTTGATTTATATGATGGGCCTTCCTTAATATAAAGCTTAGTATAAAAAGCCCATACTATATTCCAAATATGTATTGCGGTCAACGTCATTCAAATCGCGAACTTTCAAAATGATAGTCATTTTAAGCATCAATTTTATTATATACTATTTAAAACATCAACTTTCTTTGACTAAATTTTTTAAATATAAAGTTTCGTCGACCAATCCAAACTGGACATAGACGTTAAGTCCGCTAAGAGAGCTACTGACAAACGTTACCAGCGATATGTGTATTAGAGAGATGCTAGCGACTATTTTAATTATATTGAAGACAAAAATAATGAAAAAATGAGTCGCTGAACTGAAGAAGGGAGTCGCTGGTTTTAATGGCGATTACCAACAACACCATCTCTGTTTAAATTTACATTGTTTTCCTCTTTTTTCTGTCGCTGGTTTTTAAAAGAGTCGCTGATTTTCACCTCCGAAAGTGTCTTTTTGTAAGTCGCCCAACTTGGTCGCCCGCGATTCTAAAACGAACAGGGCCATTGCTGCTGAATATGAGAGCGGCGAATTGCACCCTGGGGGTTTGAAGAAAGGCCTTATGCACGCATTGAATAAGATTTTGCAAGTAAGTAAAACTTCCTTAATCCCTAGTGATGATCTTTGCAGTTTTGGATTCAACAACATAACCATAACCAAACCTCCTTCACCACTGCAGCTTGTTCGTGATCATTTTTAAAACGGCCGCACGTGCCAAGAATCTGCTCAAACAGATCAAGGTAACAAAAACATATTAGTTTTGTTAATTATACACATGAATCTCTCTTAACTCGTTTGGTTTTGTTTTTTGTGTGTAGGCTTACAGAGTAACCAGATCAAAATTACAGAGCCGGTTTCAGCAAAGCATATCTCACTTTCTAAAAACTTATTACTATTCCCAAAACACTACTTTTTGTCATTCCTGGAGTTTTTTTATATACATTTGTTATATCAGATGCTACTGCTAGTTACCATCTCCAATCTTGGGCTCAATAAAATACATTTTTATGATATTCGCATACTTGTATATCTCTATACTGTTTAAACTTTCAAAATTTATGGAATTATGCTAAAAATATTTACCAAAAATTATGATAGGTATACAATGTTAATTTTACTTTGATTCTAGATTGACGTGGCTGCCTCAAACTTACTTTGATTCTAGATTGTTTTTTTTTTAAGAAAAGTGAGAAAAATAGTAAATTCCACTAAAAAGAATCAAAAGTCTCTCAGAAGCCTTTAAATCTAGGGCTTTCTTCCTCAGAGATCGCAACAAATTCACATAGCAAAAACGCAGAGAGTAATCTAAGATTTCTTCATTTCTCAATGGCGTCAAACAGCAACGACAATTTCCAGCACAGACCACGCCAGAGTAACGGACCGCCTCCGCCGCGTCGACACGGAAGAAATCCGTCGTCGTCAACGCGAACTTCTCAGTATCAGCCACAAGAGCAGACACCACAGGAGAAGAGGAAACCAGTGTTCGTCAAGGTGGATCAGCTTAAACCAGGCACAAGCGGCCACACTTTGACCGTTAAAGTCGTCGATCAGAATTCCGTTCCTCAGAAGAGTGGTGGTGGCGGCTCTTCTCATCTCCGACCTGCTCGTATCTCTGAGTGTCTCGTTGGAGATGAAACTGCTTCTATCCTCTTTACCGCTCGCAACGATCAAGGTTAGTTCGGCATTCTTGTTTTTTGAATTATCTCTCACTCTAGAAATTTCTTAGTCTATTCGAATCTGTTTTTTATTCCAAAATGTGAATCAAAATTTAGTGGGGAACCAAATTAGAATTTGATGCTTTTAAATCGTGATTTTAGTTTCAAAAAATTGTAGCTAATTGTGTTAAGAACTCAAATGTTGGATACTTGAAGCCTTTCTCCTGCAATCCGCATTGATCATTGCTAGGATTATATATTTTGTTGATTAAAGATCTGTTCTAGCTCTGAATATACAATTAGTTATTCAAAAGTGGATCATCACTTGGCTATTTTGTGCAATGATGGTCGTTTTTTGTGTGCAGTGGAGTTGATGAAACCAGGAGCTACTGTGAATCTCCGGAATGCAAAGATAGATATGTTCAAGGGATCTATGAGGCTTGCTGTTGACAAATGGGGTCGTATCGAGGTCACTGAACCGGTTGACATAACTGTTAAAGAGGATAACAATTTGTCTCTTGTGGAGTATGAGCTTGTCAATGTCGTTGAAGAATGATCTAATAATCAATCCCCCATTGTCTAATAGGTTATATATCAAGCGTGACACGATGAATTTTGTTTTGCGGTCTATCCCGTGCGGGTAAATTATATTTTGTTGTAAGTTTGCTATTTATCTTCTCGGTTTCTATGATATATCATCGGTATGTACTCTCAGTTGTGGATGCTTTTGTAACCTCTCTGCTTTTTGTATGGAACATGATCAGAGAAAGTTAATGAAAAAATTTGGTTAAAAGTTTTGATTGTGCGAAGCTCGATTTGTGTCCAAGTGGTCTTCTGATTCTTGTGTTAACTTGGTAGATTTTGCTAATAACAGGAACTGACTGGTCGATCCTTACAAATCTCCTGGAATTACATAATATTCCTTTAGTTTCTAGACAATCTTGAAGGTTAAAAGCGGATCTCATAATCTAAGAAGAAAGAAGTAATCATCTTGCTTCAAAACTGCAGCATCCATTCCCGCACTCTCCAATTTGAAATTCATCATGCATCATCTATGAAACCTGCAAAAAATAGAACACATCAGTATCCAGAAAACATAACCGCAAGTGACTATAGTATTGAGAGCAAAAGAGTGTTGCAGGATTCATGAAAGTTTCTATAAGCAAAAAAAACCAAATTCGTAAATGTATAACAAGTAGAATTTAACTTGTGAATACTGCAACAAATCCAAATATCAAAATGTAATAAGAAACTCAAAACCACACAATGTTCATCATAATTTACATCTTTTAACAACAGCTCACTAGGTATTAGATGACTGAGTTTCACAAGAAAATGTAACAAAAAAATTTGGAGTATTTGACTATTATTTCCATTCAATTCGAAGTACCTTGGAGAGTCCAAATGGAGCGGCGTGAAACTGAAAGCATCGAATTGAGCAAGGCAGAAGCAGTGGCCGTATGGTACGGAAGCATCGTCTCGACACAGCAGCTCAATTCCACCGGAGATCTTTTCATTTCAGAACGGATAATCAAAAATGAGCTCAACCACGGCGTAATCGATGTTTCGAAAAAGAAGATTCAATGTGTTTACCTGAAAACGCGGTGAGAGAGAGTGATCTGTTTAGGCATCGTAAACGGAGATCGCGCAGAGGATGGCGTAGGCTTCGTCGACCTTAAAGCGGCAGCGACAGCTCGGCCGCCACCGGAGCGGAGGAAGGACCTGGCGGCGGACATTGGAAGTTGTTTCGATTTAGGAATTAGGGATTTTTTTTTTGTGGGTTTATGGTTGAGCTCACCGGAGGTTTTACAAGTCGTTGCTAGTTTGACGAGAGCGTGCATATCACGTGAGTATCGCTTCATTTGGGCGTAAATCTTAGATGCCTACACCTCTCCATCGGTGTCAATTTGAGAATACCCTCCAATAACTTTATGAAGACGAAAATACCCTTAAGGTAGAACTGGAAACTAGTTGTACTTTGGTTATACTATAACTACTTCGGATCTATTAGGTATATGGGGTTGAATCTCATATGGTGGTATAATTTATACCAAGTTATACCGAGTAATACCAAGTAATATCTTTACTCAGATAACCAGGTATCGATTATACCCGTTATACCACACATATGAGATTCGAAGTATGAAAGATAGCAGATCCTTTTCCACTGAGCCATAGTGTTTTGCTTGGTATCACTTACAATTTAAACTATATAACCTACTCGGATTACTAGGTATAACTGGGTACCAGTTATACCAAGTTATACCGAGTAATACCAAGTAATATTGTACCTACTCGGACTACTCGATACAACTGGTATCGAGTTATACCCAGTTATACCGAGTTATACCACACATATGAGCGCGCGTAGCAGATACTTTTCCACTGAGCCATAGTGTTTTGCTTGGTATCACTTACAATTTAAACTATATAACCTATTTTCAGAGATCATTAAGAGTAAATTTGTATTTTATGTAATGGAGGGTAGTCGAAATTATTTATTCACAAGGAAAAACAATACAGAATTTGATCCGCTTCGTTTTATGTTTGTTCGAGGAAACCCAATTTTAATCCAAACAACAAGTTTGACTAAATATTTTGATCTTTTATATGATAAAATGTACTTAATAAATCAAATTTTTGATATAGTCGATGACATAAAATTCTATTGAAATCGTAGTTCTAGTTTCACAATGGGTTTACGAGAGTGTTAATGGCAAGAGGTTTTCCAATAATCGTTGGCTAACATGAACAAAATGGTTGTGGATGGATGCTAGCTTCTGGCTTTAAAGCAAGTCTTGGTTCACTCTTTGGGTTATGGTTTTGGTACCTCTTACGGGCAAGCTTTGATCTCGGGTTATTGTTGGTGGTGTGAAACTTCTTGTTGTTTGCGAAGATTGCTAAGGTTATGGGTTTCTGTCGTGTATGAGTTTAGTGGGTTCTTCTCGACTTGATGACCTTCGACTCTCCGGTTTGTTCGTGCCTTTGTCTTACCAATTCAAAGCGCTCACCTTTGGAGTTGCTATTTCTCCAACCTTCACTTGGGTCGTGTGCTTCCACTAATTCCATATATCTTTGTTGTATCCTTTTTCTTCCTTTATTAGTTAGCTTGTTATTCTCTGCATTATTTTCTTCTCTGCATTTTCATCATTTGTATCGTTTCCGCAACATTCAATAGAAAGTCTTTTTCAAAACAAAACAAAAAATGAACAAATGGAAAAATTATGGAACATTGACTAATAGGCTAATACATAAACGATCTTCAACAAGACCTTTCGCTGTTTTTAATCAAACCTAGCCAGTCATCAAATAGAAGCAGGCAAAATGATGATTAGATAAACAAAACAAAAAAGAGAAATGGTAGAAAATGCAAAAGAATGAAATATGTTGCTTAATAATAAAAAAACAAACAAACATTGTTCGTCAAAAACAGAAAACTGATAATCTTATCAGCCTGTAATCCTATTCGAGAATTGGGTTTTTATAGACAGTTTTGATGCAGCTACTGAAATAGCGATTCTGGCTACATTTTCAGGTACACCACCGATTTCATAAAGGATTTTACCAGGTTTAACCACAGCTGCCCAATACTCAGTGAATCCTTTCCCTTTACCCATACGCGTTTCCGCAGGTCTTGCAGTAACTGGTTTGTCTGGAAACATACGTACCCAAATCTTTGCACTACGTGGTACGTTTCTTAACATTGCTCGACGTCCTGCTTCTATTTGTCTAGATGAGATCCAAGCTGGTTCAAGTGTTTGAAGAGCATATCTACCAAAACTAATACGATTCCCACTAGAAGATATTCCATTTACTCTTCCTCTATGTTGTTTAGCAAATTTTGTTCTTTTTGGGATATCTGTCACACACAAATCCAAATATCAAAATGTGAATAACTGGAAAAAAAAATATAGGAAGAAGATTTTGCAATGTAACAAATTGAAGGATACAGTAATGTAACAAAATCACAATCTTCATCATAATTTACATCTATAACCACAAGGCATCATATCACAAGAAAATGAAACCAAATTTTAGATTGTTCTTTGCTTTCAATTCGAATTACAAGTACCTTGGAAGGTCGAAATGGAACGTCGTGAAACTGAAAGCATTGGATTGATTAAGGGAGAGGAAGTAGTGGCCGTGTGGTACGGCATCATCGTCTTGACGCAGCGGCTCAATTCCATCGGAGATCTTTTCATTTTAGAATGGATAAAAGAAAAATGAGCTAAATCGATGTTTCGGAATCGCTTAGAAAAGGTTGATTCACTGTGTTTACCTGAAAATGCGGTGAGAGAGCGTGCTCTGTTTAGGCATCGCAAACGGAGATCGCGAGAACGACGGCATAGGTTTTGTCGACCTTAAAGCGGCAACGGCGGATCGGAGGATGGATCTGGCGGCGGACATTGGAAGTTATTTCGATTTTACCTTTGGATTAGGATTTAGGGTTTTTTTTTTTCTGGGTTAAGTGATTAGCTCACCGGACGTTTTAGAAGTTGATTCTAGCATTAAGTGACACGTGTAGTGCCTAGTGGCAAATATGGGAACGTGCATATCACGTAAATATCTCTTAGTATTTTTTTTTTTGGTTTTAATGTGAATATCTCTTAGTATTTGTTTCCTTTTCTTCGAGGATCCCAATTTTAATGCCATTAAACAAGAGTAAAAATATGTAGATCTTTTATATGATTAAATGTTCATACTAGTAATTTGTAAATCAAATCAAATTTTATATATAGTCGATGTCATAAAAAAAATTACAACCGTAGTCGCTAATTAGAAGCAGGCAAAATGGTGATTAGATAAGAAAACAATATTGTAGAAAATGCAAAAGAATGAAAGATATTGCTTAATAATTTTTTCATTTTTATTTTTTTGTGTTTTAATCTCTATATATAGAAAATAAGAAGAAAAAGAGATTAAACAACATCAGAAAATTAGCATAGAAAGAAGCACAGTATACTATTTTATTCTTCCAAATTCTTTGACTTATAGACTCATGCATCATAACTTCGTTTGAAAAGAAAATACAAAATACAAAAGCAAATACACTTATATTATAGTTTCATGTGGGCAAGATCATGGAGTGAACTGACCTCCTTGCTCTTCCACAAACATCTCGGACTGTTGGTTCATCACGTCTTTATAATCGTATGGATTCTTGAAGTTGGACTCCTTCTCATTGTAACCGGTGGGATTGTAGTTGTAGTGATGCTTCTTGTAGAAACGGCCATGGTTTCTGTCGTCGTCAAGGTCATAGTAGTAATTACCATTCGCCATGAACCTCGTATCGCTCATCCCTTGTCTCTCTATATTGTTGCTATAACCCTTGTACGCCTCCTTCTCTCTCTTCCCGCGGTAAGCATCGGGATTTTCGTAGTTGGTGTAACTCTCGGTCGTCTTAGGATAATTCTCTTCAAAGTTCTTATAAGATTCTTGGTTTTGGCTAAGGCTTGGGGTGGAGAAAGAGCCATCGTAGTTAACGTTTTCGTCGTACTTGTTATTATTCAACTCTTCATTATTGTTGTAGATTGTCTCTTGACCGTACAAGCCGTACCCGTTTTCTGACTCGGGGATAAAGGTAGGGTTTTGGTCGTCTTGCTCTTTCTTCTCGTTGTTTTGGATAGGGACAAGAGTGTTAGGGTTTTGGTCTTTGGGGCTTTCTCTATGGAACTTGTCAAAGGAGTAGCTGTCTCTTGCATTGATTTGGGTGGAGAAAAGAACGAGTGTTATGAAGTAGACGAAGAAGAGACAGGCTCTAGTGGAAAAAGCCATGGTGATGTGAGTGTTTTTTTGGTTTGTGAGGAAAGTGAGAGTGTTTATATATAGGAGAGGTTATTTCTTTTTGATTAATTCAACTTCTTTTAAAATATATAGAGGGTAAATGGTTAGGTGGATTGGTGATAATTAATGGTTGATGGTGGATCCATTGGGATGAGATGGTTTTCAAAGAGGTAGCTTGACTTTTTGGGCCTATATCTAGCCATTTTACCAGAAAATGGAATAGGTTAAGCCTTTGATTAGATGAACATATTAATATCCTGTGAGTTTTGTTCAAAAACTTGTGGACAATGAACATGACCACCTTGCTCTAAATGAATGGGGTTGCAGGTACTGAGAAGATATCTTAACGTTGTAAAGTTTGGTTGTATACATTAGAGTTTATTGGTTTGGTTCCCACACAAACATCGAGTGATGATCCACAAAAAAGCGAACATAGCAGGATGATGAACCAAACAGCTAGATCATAAATCTTAAATAGTCTACCTAATGGAGATAAATGCTTTAAATATTTTAAGCAACATTGACATGTGTGAGTATGGGAGAGTTGGTACTTCTCCTTTTCGGACAATATTAAGATAGATCTCAACTGCCGAAAAAGAAAACGAATAAACGGCTCCACAAATCTTTTAGGAAGAAAATAATAGATTTAATTATAACTTAGACCCACAAGACAAAAGCAAAGTTTGATTACCCACATTTTTAAGATTAGTCAAAATAGTGGGGGTAGCAATGACTTGCGGTTGGAACTAACTAATGAGGATCGGTAGGTGTGGGTGCTAAAACTCACAAATAGTAATTTGGATGTGTTAGAAATAATTAAGGGGGTTAGACTCTCTACGAAACAAAGATCATTAATAGTTGAATGAATCAAAAAGGATTTTTGTTGATGATAATCGGAGTTGGGGAAAGAGATTGAATAAGAAGAACAAAATACGAGCTCTCAGCAGGAGGTCGTAGTGTCGGTTCTAGGGTGAATTCTGTCTCTCGAATAATAAGGATAAATATATGAAGAGATAAGAATGGAGAATGCATTTGTGATCGAGTTGCCTATGTACCAGTTAAAGGATCAAACCTATACGTAGTTCAATTATTATCATCTCGAAATGAGATAACGTTGGAGAATAGATAACGAGCTCCTATAGAGCGTATAAATTATGTGAGATGAACTCTCAATAATCATTGATAAAATAATGATTATAAAAATGGTGAATGTGTTTGTGTGTAGCTCCCATTGAGCCATTGATAATTGTCTCATTTGTGAAGAATCATCTCATCCTTTTATAATATGAGTGTTCGTCATCAAAAACCGTAACTTTCGTAACTACATGACGAGATCCTCTCCATATAGTATGTGACTTGTGCTCCAAGTCATAAAGTCACTTTAGATTTTGTTGACTCATTCTTAATAGCACTGCACGTGGCTTTGATTTAAGGAACTTTTGACCATTTACTTTGACTTAGCCACAATGTGGATTTTATGGGCCATAATATCTTGGGCTTATGAATGGATTAGATTTGGTGACAAATCTGAGTCCAACAGTAGGTTTAAGAGATAAATGCATGATAGAGAAGCGAGACCAATCACTCATCTTTGCAACAAACAAGAAGTACTGATACATCTATTAAACAGCATATTATTACACTACTAAAACGCTGGTGGGTCATTTACTTAAGAGTTAAGACAATCATGCACCACATATTTTTAGTATCCGAACCACAGTAAAAACCCAAAAACTTTTATTGACAATAAATTTTCGTCAGAATTTAGCTTTACCATTGAAAGTTTTAAACCCACAATTCATAAGAGGTGTTAATTATTCCCAACACAACACACTAATCTGCTGAATCTACATTACCACTTTTCAAAGTCCTATCTTGTTGTTTGTGACAGTTGCCACGACCGAACCTTTTACCGTTCAATGAAGACATGATGCTACTTATCCAAGTTGAAACCAACACTACAAGAAAACATGCGATTAGCATTGAAATTTTACGAGGGAAATGTTTCATCGTAAATAAGAGACGGATTTACAATGATTTTACGACGAAATAAGTAATCGTCGTAAATTCGTCGTACATTTGCGTGATAAATATTTCGTCGTAAATCCGTTGTTAATTTACAACGAAGTTACGACGAATTTACGACAATTTTTTAAATCGACGGTTATTCGTCGTACATTTGCGTGATAAATATTTCGTCGTAAATCCGTTGTTAATTTACAACGAAGTTACGACTAATAACCGTCGATTTTAAAAATTGTCGTAAATTCGTCGTACATTTGCGTGATAAATATTTTGTCGTAAATCCGTTGTTAATTTACAATGAAGTTACGACTAATAATCGTCGATTTTAAAAATCGTCGTAAAATCGATGTTATATAACGGTTTACGACGGCAATATTCGTTGTAAAGACAATGGTAATTTTTTGGTAATTTGTAAATCCGTTGTCATATTTGAAACACATTCACCCATTGTCACGAGTACGGTAAGCATTGTACAACAGTCAACTACGGAGTCCGTGTGAAAGGGGAAGTAGATTTTTATGGGATCTTACAAGAAATCATTGAGGTTGAATTCGTTGGTTTAGTGAAGATGAAATGTGTTATCTTCAAATGTGATTGGTTTGATCCAAGAGAGGGATCAGGTGTCCGATACAACAAATTTGGAGTTGTGGCTGTTAACGCCAGTCGACGATACAACAAGTTTGAACCTTTCAGCTTAGCTTCGCAAGCGGACCAAGTTTGCTTCATCCCCTACCCTCGAGTTACAAACACCGGAATCAGTTGGTTATCGGTAATTACAGTGGTGCCTAGAGACCGGATTTATGTCCGTGATGACCAACCAGGGTTGCAACAAGGTTTTTGTGATGATATGCATGCACCGGATCAAAACACTGATAATATTCTACTTATTGATCCACAAAATCGAGTGTATTTAATGTTTAATGTTTATTGCATTTGTATTTGATGTTTGTATTAAACTTGAATTTAAATTTTAATAAGATGTAAAAACTACATTTAGATTCTAAGTTTAAGTACTATATCCATAGGTATAATATTTAAATACTCCCTCCATTTCTTTTTATTTGTTGTTTTATGGTTTAAAATTTCTTTCAATATAAGTGGTCATTTCTATTTCCAAAGAAAATGTGTTTTCATTGGATTAATGAATGATAAAATAGACCAATATAAGTTATTCTTAATTAATGTGCAAAAACCTTAAACTACAAATATAAAAGAAACGGAGGGAGTATAAGTTTATTAAACTACAAGTATAAGAAACTACAAGTTTACATTACGACGAATCAAAGGGTTAGGGGTTTGGGAACTGTGGTTTAGGGTTTCGATACATTACGACGAATTTACGAGGATTCGTCGTAAATTCGTTGTAATGTAACCACGGATTTATGACGAATCCAAGGGTTAGGGTTAGGCCACGTGTATGGCATGCAAAGGCAGTTATTTACCAACAGGTTTACGAGGAATCCTCGTAAATACGTTGGTAATTTACGACGGATTTACGAGAAATCCTCGTAATTTACCAACGTATTTACGACGAATCAAAATCTATATATACGCGGGCCAAATTCCTCTTCTCCTCGCCCATTCCTCTCTTACAAACACTCTCTCTTTCTAACTCGCTACACTCTACATTCAAACAAGGTAATTTTTTTTAATTATTTTCAATTTATTATGTTTAAATTTAGGATTATATATTTGTTAGGATTATCAAATTTAGGATTTTGTTAGGATGATGGAATTTAGGATTTATGTAGGCTTATGGAATTTTGAAATATGTAAGATTTATGATTTATGATTTTTGAAATAGTTAATATTTATGATTTATGATTTTATACAAATACTTATGATTTATGATTTCATGATTTTATAATTAAATACAAATTTTTGATTTTAAATATTTTTGATTTTAAATATAAATAGATAGGATTTAAAATAGAAATGTTTATGCTTTTATTATAAATGGTAATTTAATTAAATATAAATAATTATAATTTATTAAAAATGGTTTGAATTTTTTTAAATATGTTCTAATGTTTTTTTTTTCAAATGTAGATGGTTAGAGCATCTAAGACAGCCCGTCTCGGTCGTCCTACCTATGGTGAGACTTTCTTACGTGGATCGTCTAATACTGGACCGAGATCGAGTAGTACCGAAGATATCCGGACATCGTCTTCTTCTCGAGATACAGTTTCGGAGACTCTTCCGACACAGACACTACATGGTGATTCTACAGCACCAGGTGGAGAATCGTCTTCACCACCACAACCACCACCACCACATCCTCCGATAGCACCTGCGGGAGTACATCCCGATTTGGCAGTTCCTACTGACGCTCCATACGCTCAGTACACGGTGGAGGATCTACTTGTGCAGCCAGGACGAGATGGTTTGCCGAAATTGGAACCCAACCGCCCTCCAAACACATTTTGGTATTTTTTTTTATTATAATTTCTGTTCTTCGTCAACATACAATTATATTTACGAACCTAAATTTTAAATGATTTATTAATTTCAGGTTTGGAATCGATAATAAAGTTGGTCGTAGTGTCTCTGATACGATCAAGAGCTACTTCACAGAGCCGCATCCAAATTGGTCTCTCACACCGCTGCATATCCGGAAGACATGGTTCAAATGTTTTGCGGTAATTTTTTTTTTAAGTAATTTTTATACATTTTATATATAATATTTATTATGTTTTTTACTCATAACGGTTATAATTTTTTTTCCAGCAAAAGTGGAGATGGGACATTGGCATCAATGAGATGGTCAAGAAGGAATTCAATGAGAAGGCTACGAAGCGTTTGGCAGGCACCGTCTCGGATTGGAAGGAGAAATGGCAATTCAAAGGAGATGATGGCAAGCCTTCTTACTTGACCGATGAGGTATGGCAGGGCCTTGTCCAATATTGGATTGACCCTCATTCGGTTAAGATCGATGTAGGGTGTTCTACTACTCGTTTAACGAGGGACACAGACGGCCATTTGCCTACCCCGCATACTTCTGGACAGACACCATTTGCGGGTCGACGACTTCAGTTGGTACGTCTCTTTTTATATGTTTTTGTCTATTTTTTTTAAATAAATTTTAACTTCATAATTTTTTTTTGGTTTTTTAGGCAAATGGAGGACCGCTTCCGTCTCTTACGAGGTTGTTCGAGGAGACTCACAAGAAGAAATCTGGAGCTTTTGTTGATGAACGATCTGAGAAGATCGTCAATGATGTCAATGCTAAGATCCTCGAGCGTCAGACGCAGCTATCTCAGCAATCTCAGGATGGGACTCCGGTAGAACTCAGTTTGGTTGAGGAGGACACGATCTATAAAGAGGTAAATATTAATTTTTTTTATGTTTAAATCAAATATTATATATATGTATAAAGTTATTTAATTATAATATTGTTTTATAAAATTACTTTCAGGTTGCTTCGAGGAAGAAAGGACGAGTTCTAGGCATGGGATCGGTTCACGATGTTCCCATAGCCTCTTCTTCTTATACACGGAGACCGGAGGAGGATCCAGCTCATCTGCGGACCCAATTAGAAGCTGCAAACGCTCACATTGCATCTCTAAAGCGCTCAGAACAACAAACGAAGGACAAGTTTGACAGCATGGAGAGCTTGTTTGACATTCTTGCAGCAGGCAATCCGGAGTTTGCTACAGCTTTAGCGACGAGACGGGCGAATCAGTCTGAAGAACCTACGGAGCAGACCGAGTTTGACCGTAGAACCACAGAAGCCGCATCGGCCGATCTATATAACGAAATCAATTTTGATTCTTAGACATTTAGTTTTTATAAACAATTTTTTTTGTATTATATATTTTTAAAAATATTAATTTTTCTTTTTTTTCTTTTATCTTCTATTTTATTTAAATTTGATATTTATTATTATTATTTATTTTTTATTAAAAACATTTCAAAATTATTATTAAATATATATTTTGTTTTTAACGACGATCTTACATCGAATTCATTGTGAAATCGTAGTAACATTTGCGACGAATTTACAACGAAGATCTAACACTTCGTTGTAAATTCGTCGTAAATATTTGCGTCGAATTTACAACGAAGTTTATCAATTCGTTGGAAATTCGTCGTAAATGTTACTACCACTTACCAATGATGTTACGTTGTATTTTTACGACGACAATACGACGAACGTCTTCGATGTATAATTTTACGCTCAATTTACGGCAGTGTTTTACGATGATTTTAATTTAATTTTAAACATCGTTATATATACGATGGATTAACGACGATTGATCCATTACGACGACCTGGTAACGACGATTTGGTAATCGTCGTAAATTCCTTGTAAATGTGATTTTACAAGGAATTTACGACGATTTCGTCCGTTGTTAACGTTGTGTTTTCTTGTAGTGCAAACCGGATCAAATCAAACCAAACACATTAACGGTTCGATACGACCGGCAATTTTATTTCGCAAAATCCGACGAACGGCGAACATTGTATTTTGTGTCTTTTTCTTCAACAATACAAAAAAAAATAGATCTTGCTTAATAACACAATTCAAATTCCGTTTTTTGTACAAATTAACGATGAATTTAATCAGGAAGAGGATCCCATAACAAGAGAGTAAAAAGAAGCAAATTCGGAACTAAAAGAGGAATCCAAGGATTCACTTCACTCACTAATTTCTTCCTTCTAAGTCTCTTCCTCACATACTCTCTCCTCTCCTCTATTCTCCATTTCCCTTCCTCTACTCCAACCGCCATAATCACCGGCGGCGGTTGATAATACGGACAATTCAATCTCCACGAGGTATCAGGAACCCCGAATCTCGATACCCTTTTCATGAATTGAGAAAACCACCATTGACGAAGATGTGTCCCCCTTGAATAAACCGGAGGGTAATCCCAAGAGATGTAACATGGGATTAGTGTTCCGATTAAGAATTGGGAGTGAAGTGATGGTTTTGTTGTTGGGCTTGTGAGAATATGTGTCACTGCTTGTAATCTTCGTTCCCATGTCGTCTCTTCCATTGTTTCTTCTTTGTGCGTTTAAGCTTTTTTATGTTTGTTCGGTTGGATTAGGATCGAGAGGTAGAGAGTGAGAGAGAGTCGTTTGCCATGTTGGGCTTGGGTCAACTACGAATTTAACCGGAATAAACCAGATGATAAAACCATTTTTGTGGCACCGAACCAGAAACAATCAAAGTCAATACTTTTTAGATCCTAGAAAAAACATCATTCTTGCAACAAAAAGACCATAAGTGTTAAACAACTTGTAACATCCGAAAAGTTAGCAAGTCATCATCATCGTAATAAATCAACTACAATACGAAATTACTTAAGCCACAAGCAAACAAACACACGCAGGAACCAAAGAGCCCTAGAGAGCAATGTCTAGCAACATATCTCTCATAGCATATATGTCTCTTCCCTGTGTAAGATGATGATTGCTTTGAATTTGAACAACAGAAGCACCTTTCATTGAATTCCCATTTTGCCCTTCACCACATGGGACAACCGTCGCAGCTGCAACCGCTGTAGTCTCATCCGTCAATGGGAAACCAAACAGCCTGCACCTGCCTGAACCTCCATGATGATCCTCCAGACGCCCGTTCCGACTGCCTGAGTTGGTTATCAACACGGATGAGGGAGATGATGATACAGATGGTGGGAGGATACGAGTACTAAAGTTCTGGAATGGTCCACACCAAATGTTCCTCTGGCTCAAGCCTTGCTGCTGCGGCCGATGATCAGTCATTGAGTAGGAGGGAACTGTTTCTTGACCTTGCAAGACCTTGTGG